>JANHFL010007096.1:38189-60253 GCA_032468155.1 Oxyrhabdium leporinum | reverse complement strand
GCTTGTCAAATTTCTTGTTTCTGATCAGATTGCATTTCACAATGCTTCAAGTGTATAATGGCTTATTTAGTTATATTTATTTAGTTTATTTAGTTAACAGAATAGATATCAGTAAAAATTATACCTTTGTAGCAAAAAAAAATAATCCATGGGAAATGGGGTAGGGAGGAGTAAGAGGAATCTGAGATGCTAGCAAAGCAGGCCCAGTCTGTGGAGACCCAGTGGGGCAGGATAGGGTGGGGGAAGCAATTGTGGGGACACCAGGGGATCATGAGGTATCTCAGTGGATTGGGGGAGGCCTTGGATGGTCTGCTCCAGCACTAGGCCCTACAGGCTGTTCCTCAGCCTGAGATACCTCATGTGCATTTAAAGGCCTGCACATTCAATTAACAAATGTTTGGGAAAAGCAGGGAGTGATCATGTTCATTTAACAAGATTCAATCAAACGAATCCCCAGATTACAAATGTAATTGGCAGACTCTAGTACATTTGTAACTGGAGGTTTACCTTTATAATGAGAGTGACGGAGGGTCTCAGGGAAGTCCTGCCTTAGCACCACACAAGTCCCATGTCACGCCCACCCAGTCACATGACCACCCAGCCGGTCATTAGGGCAGAGAAACGGTTGTTAAATTATTTGAATCCCACCATCCTGAGATACTGTCATACATTAATAGCATCTAAGCAATAATGTGCCTTTCGCTAGGAATTAATCATCAATTAAAGACTGAATTCAGACCCCCACCACACCCTTGGTAGCTTTTAGGAAGCTATTAAAAATGGAACTTTTTCTAAGAGTACCCTCCAACCTCTTTTAACTTTTTTTAATCATATTTCAGTATTGTTATTGCAATTTGGATTGTATGTTGTTTTAATTTTATTATTTTTACTGTGACATTAAAATCAAATTACTAAGAATTACAAAATTTCAGCAGGATAAAAACTGAGTAAGTTAGTAAACAGTAACCAAAGATTTACATGACTTCAAACGCAGCTAGTATTGATGCTACTGCAGAAGCCTCTGAACTGTCCGGCTAGCCTTCCTCATCCAGTGAAACCGTATCACTGGAGAGCTGCTCCTGGAATACCCCGAGGCTGTGCTTCCAGGGAGTCTTGCTCACTGCTTACTTCACCCAACTGGAAAGTTGAAATCTGAGTAAAGCTGGCTGACTGGCAAGTCACAGTCAGTCAGTTTTTGCCTTTAAGCAAGGGGCGAAAAATATCCAAATTATAGTATTAAATATTGTATGTGAATATATATGCATAAATATCCTTGTCACAGCATACTTTAACAAAGACATGGAGCTGATCCATCATTTGTCATGCTTTTGGTCCTTCTAGCCAGTCATTCTTGCTCTCTTCCAACCATATTTGCTTTTAAAAAGAGGAGGGGGTTGAGTGGGAGAGAGACAAAGCTAACAAAGCAGCAACCAGTCCTTGTTGGAGTATGTGGGTAGAAATAACAGAGAACTCCCACAGAAGGATTGGGAAGGATGGCATGGCGACTAGAAAGGCATCTTATGGGAATTTCAGTCAGTGGGAAAATATCTGCCCTGTAGCTCCAGAGGAAACACTGCAAAAGCATCATTACAATATTCTCTCTGAAGTAGAAGACACTCAGCCAAAATGTAATCAGTTCAGCTTGCCAAGATCTAAACAACTCCTAGAGCATCAGACACCCAAAGCACAACCACAATCGAAGGCTGACACCACCTAGGGTATGAAGGCATTGCACTGTTTTGGAGAGGCTGTTCAAGGTACATCCTGATTTCAGCGCCACTATCTTGTCCGGCTAGATGATTCCTTCTCCAATACCTGAAAGATTGCCTTTTTTCACAATAATTTCATTTCATTCTCCAGCAAATATTGATATAAATATTTTTCATTTTTCTCTCTATATAGTGCACACACACACATACACACACATTACCAATGGGATGGGATTGCTCTAGTTTCAAAGAGAAAGCAGTGGAAAAGTGTCCAACTGTAGCTGGGAGAGAACTGGACATGAATAAATAAATACCAACTGCAATAATGTGAATGTCCAAAGAAACGGGGGTTTCTTAAATCAAGAGATTTAAGTTTCTTAGCCAAACTTCCACTGGTAAGCATACTTTATAGAACTCAGTTGGAAGTGTAGTCACCTCGCCTTCTCAACATATTTCCCTGGAAAGGTTATAAATTGGCTGGGAACATCCAAAATGGTTGGGGTGAGTGATTGCTTCTTGAGGAAGACATATACTACCATCTCTTTTAAAACAAGCTACTGATCATCAACATCATTCTTAACCAAGCCTTGTGTCACCTCCTGGAGGGTTTACCAACTAGGGAAGAAATCCTGGTCATAGTGATTGACTTGGAATGGTCAAGTATCCTTTTAACTTCCTCAGGAATAAAAGATTAGGACTTCCATGGGAGGTAAGGTGAGCTGAAGATGGCTTTGTAACACAATAAAACTGTTATGAGTTATTAGTGAATTATAGCTTGTTAGAATCACCTTAATCTTTAACTAGCATCCCCAAGAATTGCTTGTTTGGGCAATTTCATAATGCAATCATTATTAATATGTAGTTTAATTGTGTGTTTACTCTGGTTCATTCCCATGTTATGCATGACCTTATATTACTGCCCTATGGGCATGGGAACTCCCTTGCATTTACCAACCACATCAGTCCATAGATGCTGTGCTGTTTATTTTGATAGAATGGAGCATCATATCTATGCCAGGGGTGCCAGGGGGTGAGCAATTAATTTTCCCAAAGGGTCCATATGAGAAACTGGGACTGCTATGGAGTTGAACCAGTGTAACTATCTTCAACGTGTGTCACCTCAACTCCTCAGAGCACTGCGCAGGTGCAGAAAAGTGCTTTCTCTCTTCACCCTCCTGCAGCCACATCTGACTGAGGGAGCGCATGGGTAGCTGTGCAGAGTTCAACCTGACTTGGCTTCTTCTCCTGTCCTCTGCCCACTTTGCATCTGATTTCTAATTTCCAATTACCTCAAATGGGCCAGACAGGAACAATCAAAGAGCCAGATGAACACGTATCCCACACAATTCTATTATTTTAATGTTTCTGCAGTGGGAATGTGTGATTAGATTAATCTCTCACCAATATCCTCTCAAAACAGTTGACAAAATGACTAGATTAAAATCCAAGACTAGACTAGGAAAAAACTGGTAAGATCACTGCCAGTCTGAGTAGCTAAGTCTTGGCTAAAATTCCATCTTCTTTCTTGTACTCTGTTTTCTAATCAGGACACAGACCTTTCTAAAATAAATGGTTGCTGACAAATGGTGGTTGCTGACAAATAAGCCAAATAGTTCTGAATAGCATTAGCTAGTTAGGAACTTAAACTGATGATTACTTCAAAACAAAAGTAACAGCACAGCTCCCAACATTTTTAGCTGGCACAGCTGTTAAAAAATCCAAAACTGAAAAGCGAGAATATTTCTTTGCTCTGCAGCAAAGGAACAAATGCATGTAAACAAGGGTTATATACACTACAGATGTCAATACTGATCAATGAGGTATGAAAATAAAAGACAAGAGCAATTATCAAGGCAGATTTCATTATCAAGAGGAATGAATCAAGTCTTCCATTCAAGCACTAACTTTTCTTTTGCTGGGAGTAAAGGGTCGATGGGGAGCCTAGAGCATCTGTTTTCTTTGCCACAGCCAGGAAGCTAAAAAGCATCAATTCTGATTTTATCAACAGCAACCATAATTTCCAAAAACCAAAACCAAGCCAAAAATTCCCCTCAAAGTCCATTTCTGAAATACTGGAATATGTGCAGTGTACAGTAGTCATTTTTTTCCTCTTCAAAATATCAAAAGCACTTTATCTAGAAATTAGGAATGGTAACATTTGCCATCTACGTTGATTTGTCATGATGCTTGAATACATGGAAAGTCCATGCAATAGATTTTAAGCCCGGCTCTTGCAGGTGGTAAATGCCCACCATTAATTTAAAGGTCTCCAGCTATAGCCTGGGGTAGACGAGAGACAGTAAAGGAATACCACTGTACTCACCAGTGACTGCTGATACCATAGTGTCCTTTTTAGAGGGGTATTCCCAGTCATATCCAAGATTTCTAAATAAGGAAATTGGGCATTGTGGGGGAGATGCCTTCTCTTTAGCCTGCCTGTAGCAGGTTCATGGAATGAGAAAAAATAGATATCCGTCCGAGTGCTCTGGCTGAAGCCTGCTCCATGTATGTGGGTGGGTGGGTTATGTAACCAGAGACCCCCACTTGTTTATGCTGTGACACAGGCGTCATGGCTTTGCTCAATATCTTTTTAACTGCTGCCCTGGCATTCAGTCAGCCCAGTAAATTAAAAGGTGGTAAGATTTCTTTCTCCTGGCTACAGCAAGTTTGTTTATGTCCATGGACATTGATTCTGGAATAAGAAGGGAAAACAATCTGAGGTTTGGGGGGAGGAGAATAAGAGGATGTCAGTTCTTTGACCCCTAGAGACAAACAGAACAATGGAGAGAATAAATTACCATAATTACTATATTTACAGCGATATTGTGGTGACACTGCCAACTTTTCCCTCATAGAAATGCAGGATCATTATCCACCATGTTTAGGGTATTTTAAACGCCCTATCAACCCTTAATTCTCCCAGGAGGCTGAAGTCCAATCCCACAAGCTTCACAGATGTGAAAGAAGGTTGTGGTTGCAATCCTTGTGGACAAACAGGCACCAATGAAAACAGCAAGACCTAATTCTATGGTAAACGTAATGAGTAAGAACATCCATAATTTCGCCCCATGAAATCAATTCTACCTATTTTCCCTGAGGTTACCGTGTTTAGTCAGTGGAAAAGTCCATTAGAAAAGTCTGCTAAATTATGTAAATCATGCCAGAATGGGTTGTCGACCTTTTGAGCCCTATTGGCTACATACATAGCTTGTGAGATTATGAATCAAAGCCACAAAAGCATCAACACATCTCACTGGTTATTGGCTTGCATAGTGCATTCTTCCTGCTTTTGCACAATCTAATTAAAGAAAGCTCATATAGTTCTGAAGTAGATTTTTGCTTTTCTAAACCTGTCAGCAAAAACCCAACACCAAGGATACGGTTATATCTAATAAAATAAACTGACTTTAAAAGGAAGCAAAAATATATAACATAATCTTCAGGGACAATATTACAGTGCAACGCATATATTCTACCCTTCGCACAGCAAACAAACACAGTAAATAAAAACAGCAGGAAAGATACCACTTTTGCTAATTGCAGTAAAGATAAAAATAGCATCACTGGTTCGGTTGGTTAATGTGTTCTTCTTGTTTCAATGAACCAAGTGACTCTGGATAGTTGAAAGACAAAAAAAGATACTGCATTGGATCTTAAGCTCTTTCTTATTCATAGTTTTCCAGTCAGAGCTGTCCAGCTAAAAAGCTCCTTGCTTCTCTCCTGCTTTAAGGTAAGGATATAACTAGGAGAATGCTTCCTGATTTCATTTCAAGGATGCCTATCAGGAATACTTCCAAATATATTAAATGTGCAGAACTTAAATTCTCAATGCTGATCTTTTTTTAAACTGCAGCATTAACCTTTTCTTATCCTATCATTATTTAACAGTAGCTTCAAGAATATGGTGTTATAGGTTTGCAAGAAAAGTCTAGATGTAATTCTCACAAGTGAAAGAGGAAAAAAGAGGCACGTAAGTAGGAAAATGAGATTATTTTTTATTTTGGCATATATGAAAGCAACTTATATACAATATATAGGCAGTGATTTAAAAAAAAACTTGTCATTTTGGTTGCAGAAACACTTTTTTTAAAAATACAAAAATAAGTTTTTCTTAAAAAGAGCACAAAATATTCCAAATGTATTTTCAAAGGTTTCAAGTTAATTAGAGGAAAGAGAGCTATTTCTCAAGCACTGCAGCAAGTTCAAGGGCTACCGATCTAATTACTGGAGCTACTGAGTGCCTGGATTATGTTACTAAAGAGTATATTCACACATATCAAGAAAACGCAAGTCTTGTGTCTGTTGTCCTTTACCTCCAAAGACATGATAGGTCCACCCAAGGAGCCATTTACAGTAGTAGAACTAGATTCTGAAAAATAATGGGTTTAAAAATCTTCCTCTCTACTCTTTATCCTGTGCCTGTCCAGGCATCCTGGACAGCAAAATATTTCCTGTTCTACATTAAAAGCACTTCCAGTTTATGTTAAATCATAAACTGTTTCAAATCATTAATTTAAAAAAACACTATAAAATAATAAGCACAATAATAATAACAAACAGAAGCCTTTCAGTCAAGCTAATGCTATTCACTAAAGGAGCAGGTAGTGTTGGAATCATAAGCTAAAGCTATTACAACTTAGAAACATACGGTTTTATGTAACCGGAAGTATCTTGGACAATGAAAATCATTATGATTATTTCCAAGTCCTGCTCTCAATTTTCTACAATGATCACTGTAGAAAATATCGTAACCAGCAAGCATATAATAAAAAGTTTTATAACAAAAACTAGTAACAGTGACTATTTGAATATCCATACGCATAAAGCAACATTAGCATTGGCCTACCATTCTAACTTGGCCTTCATAATCTGCAAAGCCTCCATTTTTTGAGTTAAGGTTCCCTTTCAAGCCTACTGCTGTGGGCAACCAAACATCAATTCAAATTAAAAAAGAATTCAATGTGTAACTTTTTAAAAATGTTTTATCTTTTTCTTTATAAAAATAATTACATAAAATTTTAAACTCACATTTTCTATAAACGCTCACATAAAATCATTAAAGTGCTCCCCATCAATCAGTTTTTGGCACATGGGGAGAAAACCCCTAGAACAATGGCCAAATCTACTCTAAAGAGTAATTTTAGCAAACTCTGCACACAGTGTAAGAAATTTGGCGTGGCCAGGCATTATTTACTTACAGGTTATAGCTTAGGATACCTCAGGTTTTTAAAAAAACAGAAACAAGAAAGCAAATAGCATATGCCACAGCTCATCAGTCAAATTTTCACTGTCATACAAAGTTTTAACTCATCTGATAGCCATGAAGAAACATATTGTAGATCATGTATAGGCAACTGTAGGAGTATTTCATGAATGTTGAACAGGAACAAGAAAGGATTCCATTGCCAATATAATTAATTCTCAGAAACTATCCCTGGAAATAGGTAAAGGTCTTGGCAGAGAGTGCTACAGTACTCTGACATCTCCTTACAACGATGAAACTCTGTGCCAGGGGCATGGCCTTCACGGTGTTTGATCAGTCTGTTTACCTGCAAGACAGAAAATAAAAGGTTATCTAAAAATGTAAATAGCTACAAAAAGAAAATAGAAAATATGAACACCTATTACATTGTGTCTCAGAAGTTCTGCTGCACCATTCTGGGTGGGCTGCAGTTTGCCAAAACTGGGCCAAAAAAACAGCTTGATTGTTTTAGGTTTGGGCTGAGATAAAATCCAGTGGGGAATACAATAAGGATTGTATGCCTTCTCCTCTGCACAATCTGTGCTTTGACAGACTTATCTCTCCAGCACCCTCTTTTGCTTTGTCTCTTATCTTGCTCTTGAAGTCAAGGACATCAGCAACAATTATGGCTAGATTGGGGGAGGGAGCAACTCAAGCAATATTCTCACCCTATCTTCCCAGGACTTTCCTTTCCATACCTTCCTTAGTTACCATGGCTGACATCTTTGACTTTAAGAGCAGTATAAGAGGAGGTAAGGAAAAAAAAGGTCTGAGAAGGTAAGAGGGCAGAATGGCAGACTAGTTGGATATGCTACCTTTAAACCTAGAGACACTGGCAGTGGCAATGATTATCCAACCAGTATTTCCCACTTCCCACTCTTCCTTCCTTCCCTACCTGCCATCCACCTCATCATACTGCTATCTGAAATTCAAGTGTTTCGATTCAAGCATTGATTATTAGAGACTAGTTGGGGTTTTTTTTCTGCTTATCCTTAGTACAAACAACTACTTTAAATTTAGACAGAACATAAAAGAAACAAAGCACAGCATTCCTGCTCACCTTGACCAGCATGTCAGCCACATGCATGTTTCTGGCATCCTCGGCAAACACAGAAGTAAGAGCTTCTATATACCACGATCCACGTTTGGTATTTCTCATAGCAGCTGTACCTAAAAAAAACCCAAAGTTAATTAAAGGAGAAAGAAACAAAAATATCTTAGCTGCGTAACAGGAGAAAGTGTGATAATATGACAGCACTTGTATTATCCAAACTACCTTTCAGGCAGGCATATCCACAGATCATATCAGAACAAGTGGGGAGGCGTAATTTAGGATTTTCCTTCTTGTTGGCATCACTCTCTTCACAACCAGGAGAATTGGCCCGGTCATTCCCATCTATCTGATCCACTCCACGGTCTGTCTCATCTAACAAGAGAAAAAAGATCAGAAGATAAATCCTATGCAGCTCTATTATATATTTTTGTTAAATCACAGGCATACTCATTTAATCCTCAATTAGTGGTTGCAACTCTTAGATACAGACTTCCATATATGTATTCACCAGTAGTCCTGGTGTCGCAATGGTTAGAATGCAGTATTGCAGGAAAACTCTGCCCACAGCCTGGAGTTTGATCCTGACAGGACTCGAGGTTGACTCATCCTTCTGAGGTCAGTAAATTGAGGACCCAGATTCTGGGGGACAGTATGCTGACATTATAAACTGCCCAGAGAGTGCTGTAAAGCACTATGGAGCAGTATATAAGTCAAAGTGCTATTGCTATATGTGATATAAACTAACTTTTCTTAAAACAGTCCTCCTTATTAATTAACCTTATATAGCATTCACACGCACAGAAATACGATGTAGATAAGATTAAAAGTATATGCAACACTCATATCAAAAGTAAGGAAGAGACATGACTGGTAAGTTGCAGTCCTTTAGTTTACTTAGGATATTTTCTGTCAGAAGCTTTCAGTGGAAGTTAAGAGATTGGCTAGAAAAGGGAAGCCACCTACTGGAGAGACAGGCTGGCTTTAGGAAGAGGTCAATCCATGACTGATCAGTGCTTGCAACATCTAATCCAGAGGTATTCTACACACATCAGGGTTTGCTATATGAATTTTCTCATGACTTAAGTCCACGTTTGAGACTCTGACTTGATTTAAACTCTGGGAAAACCAAAAGCCTCTCCAGTTAATTAATACTTCTTGTTTCTTAGTCATGCTTTTCACAATAGCAGATCCCTGACAGTTAGATGAACCCTTAAGGCCATTCATCAAGTGCTTTTCTAACTCACAAGGGTATTAAACATATTTGTCCCATTCCTCCTGCATAGCTCTTTTCTGTTCTACCCAGATGATGTAAGAATCCTTTCCGATGGGACTTAGTTGTGTCTTGGTAATCCTAGCTCTATATTATAACTGAAAATAAACTATTAAAACCCTCAAACCAAAAATTTTGCAAGGAAATCTGGTATATAAACAGGAGTATAATTGAGCAGGTCTCATATTTTAAATATCTGGGAATAGTCTCCCAAATTCAGGCATCCAGAACACTCATAAAAGCTATTTTGTCCGAAACAAGCATTTTGTTGCCACTGTGAATTTTTTATTTTTAAGCAAAGAAAGGTATTGGTAGCTCCAACTAGCTAAAGTTTGTACAATTTATAGAGATCAATAGAAGAGAATATTTGTAATTCAGAATTGAACTGTGAGATCCTTGGTAGTCTCTGAGCTTAGTGGATTTCTTGCAGACATTTTATTACCAAACTAGGTAACATCATTAGTGCTAGAAGAGAGTGGGATTTGCTTGCCCTGTCAATGTTAATGGGAATGATCCTGGTGCTTCCCTGATTAGGCTGTTGTTTACTGTTAGCTTGTTTGTAGGTGCTGATACCCCAGTCAGTACACCAATCAAAGGAACTACCAATACAGACAAATACGTTAACAGTAAACATAACTGCCTGATCAAGGAACTACCAAGTCCCCTCTCACCAACACTGACAGGGCAAGCCACTGGTATATAAAATGAAAGCAAACTCCACTCTCTTCTAGCACCGACAATGTTATCTTGTTTGGTAATGAAATGTCTGCCACAAAACAACCAAGTTCAGAGAGCACCAAGGATCTCACATTTGTGGTATCAGTTGAGCTCATTTCCAACACTGCACTTGTGGACCTTGTCCAGTTTAATGCTGGGAGATAAAACTTAATATAAAGCAACTTTAACATCTTCAATCACTCTTCTCTACCACTTGCTCTCCCTAGGCCAGTGGTCCCCAACCTTTATGGCTTGGTGGCCCAGTTGGGGGGGGGGGGGGACGGGAACTGGCCTGCAGAAGCAGCAGGCTGGTGCACCTGCATATGTGTCAGCCTGCCACTCATGCAAGTCGATGTGCATGTGCACTGGCCAGATACTTGCGCAGCCTAGTTCTGAACAGGCCACAGCCTGGTACTAGGTCACAGACCGGGGGTTGAGGACCCATCTTAGGCTACGAGCAAGTCAAAACCACTAATAGGCAGTATACAATGGATATTGGGTACCAATCTGATTTAAATGCATCACTTTTTTAAAAAATCATGAGTCTAAAGAGCACAGTAAAACTCAGTACTGACTGTATCTAGAAGTTTTTTTCTCACAGAAGGGCTTTTATTTTGGCTCAGTACAATACTTTCCCTTCAACTGAACTCGACAAGATATCTTTTCCAGAACAACTGTGTCCTTGCGATGATGGACAAATTGAAACCATCAAGCATAACCTTCTCTACTGCTCATTCAACGGTGTTGGCAGTATTGATATTCTTTATTCTCTAAATTGCCAAGCCATACAGATCAATTTTATATTTCTTCATTACTTTCTGAGTATCTCCTCCATAACCTATGATGTTACATTCCGTACCGGCAGTAAGAAAGATTTGGCAAGAACTGATTAATAGTACTGCTATACTTGTATTTTTACTCCAACTTTTTATATTTAGTTTTGCAGTAATGTTGTAAACTTTTTCAGTATCTTTTTACTATACAAACTACAATTATCTTAATTTTAATTGAGCATTATTTTCAACTGTAAAAACATGAAATCTGACTGGAATTCAGTCATTTTATAGTTATGCTATTATTTCTCAAACTTCTGGCTATTGTTTGTTCATCTTATGCACACCAGTTATCTTAAAACTATAAGCTATTAATTTTAAGCTAGTTCTGTAATTTTTAAAACTTGCACTTTATGCTAGACTTAAACATTCTTCTGCATTGTCAGAACCAGCCATCATAGATCAGATTGTAATAACGGGGAATTCTGAAGGTACCATATAGATTCCTAATACTGAATGAACTACATGTACAGCCTACAGACTACCTTAAAATTACCAATAAACTGCTGCCAACCTCCCTCCATACTTATTGTATCCAATTTCCAACAGTTAAAGAAAGGTCACCAGTGTTTCTAATACACTCTTTGTAGTTGCTATTTCCAAGACTGCCTTAGGAATTTTCAGCTGTGGGAAATCATCTATACTTTTTTTTTTTTAAAGAATATATGAAGGGAAAATTTTCCAATCAAAATGGCGTTGGACAAAAAATGTACACATGCATGATGTCTTAGATGCAGGCTTTTTACAAACAAGCTAAGGATACAAGTGGAATTAAAATAAAAGTTTTCAATATTACTCAGATTATTGCACCATGCAAGCTGAGAATTCAGTTTTGAGTACCTATGCAGAAATACTTAAAACAGTCCAGAGCACTTCAATCGCCTGATTTTCAAGAGTATACGTAACTAGATCTATATGCATCATCATAAATGGCATTAACTCCCTTAATACTCACCTAACAACCTGTCAGTTTAAGCATTTATTTTAAATATTGCTTTAATAGTTTTAAATAATTATTAATTTATGGTACACTTTAAAGACATCATAGGCATTCCTGGAAAATGAAAAGGTAGGCTTCTGAGGGCTCTAAAAATGGAGGCAGGATTTAAAAAAACCTTTTTCTATTTATGGAAAATATATCAAAGCGATAAAATGAGGTGGGGAATAGCTGATTTATAACCACAGTTTTCATTAGGGTTTCAAATATTAAGCGTATCACATATTCTCTGCTCCTATCAAGTGGTTTCTTAACTAAGTAACCTTGTTTTCAAGAGCTTCGGATGGAGAGAGAAAGCAGCTTATACTCTATACCTTTATATTTCCTTTTAATTATTCTTTCAGCAAATCCAAATTCAACTAATTCTGCTCCAAAAATCTTTCCTTTTCTATTCAGTCCAGACAAGTGTTAGTTTTACTAAAAGTATAAGCTCCCCCACCTCCCAAAAAATGGTTTTTAGGCTATTAGCTTATTTTCAAAGCTAGTTTTATCATTATTTATTTCCAATTTATCTTGAGGGGGGGGGTCCTTGCTCATTGTTCTTGTTGCATGCTAGGTATTAATAACAATACACATACGGCTGGACTCAGTGTCAAGTGTTTTGAAATTGCTGTATGCACACTATTGTTATTAAATTGTATACTTACCCTACTATTTATATTTTATATAATCAGTCTGAAACCAGTTCATAATAATGGTGAAATCATAAGATGCCCCTAGAGAAAGCGAAGAGCTGTGGCTGACTCTTGCTACTCCTAACTAAATTAACCTTCTTTTCCCTTCCCCTTTAAAATGAAACAAATCCAAGCATTCAGTATTTACTGGCAACAAGACTGTAGAATAGACATAACCACTCCACTCCAGCTGCAAGGTTACTAAACAGCAGGAGCCAGTCCACACCTACTGGGAAGGAAACAGCAGCTAGTGGACAGATGAACGCCTCGCAGTGGGAGCTGCAATACTGAAGCAGCAGCAGTGTGCTATGGAAGGTTGGATCAAAGTAGGACAAACAAGAAGCCTCCATGCATTTAGACAATGTAACAATATGGTAATCAAAATAAGCATCAAATGTCACGTTTGCATAACGAAGCTCTTGCAAGTGGTTCGTTATTTTATAGCTTTAGTAACATAAAGCTAAACAAACCAGCTAACACAGTTTTTAAGTCAAACATTTAATTTCTTGGAGATGAATTCACATGTGAAACTAGAATGTACAAGCTAGGTCGTAAAAAATTCTTGATTCTTTCCCCCTTTGTTACACGAGCAAATAAATTGTTAGCCATGCATTAAACTCTAGCAATAAATAAAGATCTATGTAGATAAGTAAAAAGCTCCAATTATAAAAGCTGGTGCTACCTTACTAAACATTTGTCTCTGTGATCAACCCTATATCGAGCCAAAGAAAGCATTTTTCTTCTTCCTGAGATCCCCAAGCAGCTCTCTCCATTTGTTGGTATTTTTCCTTTCCTAATTCTACCAGTTCTGCAGATCCAATATTTCCACAATGAGTGTCAGAGAAAGGGACATAGATCCCGAATGTGTTTCTTCTAAGGTCTTCCATTTCAACCTTTACCCTAACTGAAGAAACTGAGGCTACGTTCACAAATCATGCGATAGCATAAAGTTGTTTGGCAGATTCTAGTTTAGCACAAGATGTTAATCTAATTACTGTGGCTTCTGAGTCATGGTTTATGGCTTAGCACACCATGCGAGTCTACTTTCCTGACTTTTGTTACAAGTTCAAGCCATTAAGTGGTTTAGGGTTTGGCTTGGACTATCTTTCTGTACATTCTATTTCCAACTAAGTTAAAAGATTAACCCTAAGTTTATTTACTCATGTAGTCCTAGCCAAATTTCTTGATTCAGATTATTATTCACTGAGAAACTTAGCACAAGTGGATGTAAAGAGATACCAGACTAAAATAGTCAACTTTAAATTGAACAGAGCAAATTAATAAATTAAATTAAAATTAGGTCAAAGAAACCAATGTAAGTTCTACTTGTTTTTACAACACTCCAAAATTATCTTCAGAATAATCCACAGTGGCATTTTTAACAACATATTTTATAAGCCTCCACTTCTTCAATTTTTATAATTACACCAAGTAAATAATTTTGAAATGTTTAAAGTAACTTGTTTAGTCAGAGTGCTTGATTTCCCAATGGAAGGACACGATGAGGTCCTTTTTTTCCTTCTACCCTTTGTCATTTCCTAAATACTTCTAGAGATTTCAGAAAATATTCCCCATAATATGCTAATATGAATCCTGGCATCAGTGCATTTAGATCTGTATTTGAAAGCAAGATAGTGCATAAAACTGCTATAAATAACTGCAGGATTCTCTTTAATAACATATTTTATCCACAAACTATAGTATGCTGTTTGGAATTCTCAGAAGATTGAACTGTTTCATATGGCTTTTAATTCACAGCTTATTGCTATTAACAGACACCACAGAGAATTTGGTATTCACTGTCATTTTATGTACTGGCTTTATTATTTTTAATAGAAATACTGCAGCCTCTAGGAGTTGTGCGGTAATGCAGCGGTCCAAAAATATTGTAAAATAATACAATAATAAATAATACCATTTATTTAACCACAAACTATGCATAGCCCAGGGAATTTGCATCCAGTTTACAGTTGTTCTGTGCAAGGCACATACTGCATTCCTGCTTTCCCTGATGAAATATCCCTGGTTTTAGCGGTAAATTCCACTCAGTTATGATCTATAGCACTTGAATTTAAAGAAAAAAGGGAATATAATTACGTTACAAATTAGTTCAAATGTTTATGCAACAGATAGGTATTATGAAACTATGTGTGCCTTAAATAAACTTGCTTAAGTTTAACGAATTAATTTTATCAAGAAGTGTTATTGTAATACCAAAGTTTTCTTTACACATACCTCAAAAGCATATATTACCTTAAACAAGGTGTCTGCAACCCTGGCACAGTAATAGAACACTAGCTCTATTCTGGTTTTGCACATCAAAGGGCAGCATCGGTATTCTCCTAAGATCTGAAACTTGGCTAAAAAAAATAAATTTAAATTTAAGGACCATTTAAGTGCCCTATTAAAAACGTCCAATCAGTTTTTCAACCTTTATTCCCTATAAAACCTTTTTCAAGCCTAAAATGTATTCCCTATAAAAGGCGACCATTTAAGAGAAAGCCTCTGGGGAACTACATAAACAGATTTTCTAGGCGCTGGTTTCTAATTTACTTCACAGAGTTCATCTGTACTGCAGGCATGCTGTCTGAAAGTTAATCAGAGGGAAATAATCTTTAATGCAAAGGGGAGAAACTGTGGCCCTCAATTGCTGAACTCAATTCTCTAGAATCTCAGCCCTCATCAGTAGTAATGGGAGCTATAATGTTGCTATAGGTATAAAGGGGGAAAAAATAACGCTTTAGATAATAAAGCTTACGTAAGACGGAGTCAATGCTCTCTGCTACTTGGCTTCATGGATAAATTGAATAAGGCTGCCTAGACAAAGTTAACTTTATCTCAGCAGCCTTGTTCAATTTCTCCATAAAGCCAAGTATACTGCTGACACTACTAACAATTTCTAAATCTGAATCAGAGCAGAATTTAGACTTCTATATTTATTAAAACATTCTTCCTTTCCAAGATAACTCTATCCACAATTACAGATAGGGTCCTAATTTTAAAATATACATCCAGATCCTTTCTCCAGAATCATCCTGCCAATACAGGCTTTCTAGGAAAAAGTGATGGTTCCCTACTTTTGTGAGATGAGGGTATTGAAGTCCAGAAAATCTATTTCACAGCAATGGCCCTATTTTACAGAACAGCCTCTTTCCAGAAATTAGATGTACCAGCTTTTATCTTTCCCTAAATTGGATAAATTGAAGCCTTTTATAAGATAGCATTTAGGGAATAATTTGGAATTATGATGCCTGTTGGCTTATTGGTCGATATTATTCATGTTGATTTTATTTTTCACTTTGGATGCTTTTACTTAAAATCCTGGGAATCCTTTAAGATTACGGTGATATGTTTGTGTTTAGGAACCGAAACATTTCCTACAAATTCTAATCAACTGAAATATCTGCTGAATCACTCCCAGTCCTTACATCAGTTATCATCCTTTGATTATGATATAATCTGGCTAAGATCAGCCTTATATTCTATATCCTTTTTTTTTCTTACATTCCTATCGATTCAAGGAATTTTGATTAGAAGAGACATGTTTTAGGATGTCTCTGGATCTTGACAGTATTTTAAATTCAGCTGCTCCCCCATGCATCTGAATCAAACAAAAATGCAAAATAGCAAACTTTTTCAAACTATTCATAATGTTTCACACAAGGTGATCTCCGACTACTATTTATTAAATCAATAAATTCAATTTATTCAGTTCAGCACAGGTAGGAAACACCAGAGTCCAGTCCAAAGAGAGAAAGAATGAAAGTTCCAGCACACAATCTCACTGGAGTACGGTTAGTAGGGCTAAGTGCCCCCATTATACATGCAAGAAGTGGAGATTGCAAATCTCCTTCTTTTTCCATGTTACTGCAAGGTCTGCAAGTTGCTGACCAATGCCATGCACAACGAGAACCACTTACACAGAGAGGTAGTGGCAACAGCAAGGCAGGGAGGTGAAATGGGTTCCGCTTATACCTGAGAGAAGTAAAGAGGAGAGGTGAGCACAAGCGTGCAAAAAGGGGAATGTTTGTCGTGAATCACAAGTCACCCTTCCCAGACACTTACCTCCCCGACATGCCTGGATGAAGAACATTTTAGGCTTATTCTGAAGATTAGGACAATTCGCATTGTCAAAAAGGGTGAAAATTTCCTGCAGCTGGAAAAGAAACAAGACAACAAGGTAACTGAGTAAAAGGAAATTGTTAAATTATCATTTTACATTTTTTATTTATTTAATATTTTACTGTATAGTTATTCAAAGAATATAAAGGCTGCCATATTTTTTTAATTATTACAATGCAAGCATAGTATCTCTATCCAGTTTTTCCCCCTCCATTTGTCTTCGCTACACCAAAATATCTTCCATTCTACTTTAAGGCAGAATCTCATAATATGTTAGAGTTGTTTAAGGCTTGATTGTTTCCATGATACCAGTCTGATCCTCAGATTCACTGCATGATCACATTCTGAAACAAATAAGGAATCTGCATATGATTGAGTTACCTGAAGTAGTTTCCCATCCACTCCGTAGACTCCACCCTCTATGCCATGCGAAAGAAGTGATACTATGCAGGAGTCTACGTTTTGGTGAACTGGATGCTTGGAAAAAATTTCCAACTGTTCTTTCATTTCCTGAGGACAAAAAATTATCCCTAATCAGCAATCTTTTGAACCATATAGGCAAACAAAGTTGGAAATTAGACAAAAAAACTGCCAAACGGCATGATAACTAGGAGACAAAGGATTCAGAAATGATCAAAATTGAAAACGTATGAGCATAGTTTCTAAAATTGCTCATGTTATATAATTTTCAATCAAAAGACTCCAAAGAAATTTCATTTTTTTCAATTTAAATCTGAAAATCTTTGTTAATGATTCAAATATATATTTAAAAACAATATTATAGATAATTAAAATTTTAAAATATAAAAAGGAATTCTAAGAGGATATGTTCACTCTAATATAATCTAGATGCCATTTTAAAAACAGCCAATTCTGGAAAATAAATTTTATGAAACTTATGCAAACATTTGTCACAACTGTCACATTTTTCAACTTACCTGTGCAGTCTGATCATGTTTTACAAACACCTGGTATCCAAGATGCTTGAAGAGCATATCTAGAGCAGCATTGTCCACATTTCCTCCAGAACGCAACTCTAGATCAGTCTCATTGCTGAAATGCACATTGCTAAGGATAAGAGCCAGGCCTCGTGGGCATGATTTCAATTTGTATGCCTATTAAACACAGATAATATATATATGTATCAGTTTCTTGGTATATACACTGAAAGTAAAATCACAAGTTGCTTTGAAAATATACCTCTCTCTCTACCAAGGGTCAAAGAGAAATCAAAATACAAAATTAAAACACTTAAGACAGAATTAGTTCATATTTCCGGACTGTACAAAACTATTTTTTTAAATGAATACCTGTAATTTTCAATACATGGAAATAAATAATCAATGTTTTATTAACCTTAAGGAGAAATACGAGTTTGGATACGATTGTGTACTCATTTAGGTCTGGGGTAAGATTTGTTAAAGAGGATCAGCATAACATTATTTTTATATTTGACCTTAGTTAAAGCAATTCCTGATAATTTATTTTTGCAAAATTATGAAGGAAAATGTAGAACCCCCAATGCTTTTATTCAAAAGCTTATTTTCTATGAACAACCTTCCAAGTCTTCTAGTGATTATTTTTTCAGCTTACAGAACTTTTGAGTTGTTTGGGAACAATGGCAGTCTGTGGAAAGGAATTTGAGAAACACTCTTCTTAATTCATCAAATACAGAATTAATAGAGTTGGAAGAGACCTTGGTGTTCTTCTAGTCCAACCCTTGGCTCAAGTAGAAGATCCTATCAATCTAGACTGATTAACCTAGTTCCCCTCCATTTTTACTCTGAATTTTCAGTTGTGGGGATACTCAAATTTTTATGATCATATATGAAAAAAAAAAGAAAATGCTACATTTTGTGTGAGGGCAGTTTTCCACATAGCCCATTTATTTAATTGCTTTCCTGTAAAGAAAAAACTCCAGACATTTATGAAAAACAGCAAAAGAAATTATCAATGACCGCTGTCCAATTTACTTACCAAATGTGCATGAGTGCGATAAAATTCTGGAGTGCATGGTTTCACCTGAGAATAGTGAGGACCATCTCCATCATCTAATGAATGTTCCATAGGCACTGCTGCAAACCAAACATCAATATGTAAAGGGGTCAACAGCAAAGCAAGCCACTGTGTAACAGCATACGTTAGATTTACAGTAAGGTGAGGATATTTAAGAAAAAAACTATACAGTATATGAATTTCTTAATCTAAGCATTTTACCTCTATCGAATGTATTAAAAAGTATTCTACAGGTAGCCCTCAACTTTCAACCACTTGTTTAGTAACTGTTCAAAGTTAAAACAGCATTGAAAAAAGTGACCAGTTTTCACACTTACAACTGTTGCCGCACCCCATAGTCATGTCAAAAAATTCAGACACTTGGCAAGTGGCATGTATTATGATTGTTGTATCGTCCTGGGGTCATGTGATCACCAGTTGTAACCTTCCTAGCTAGCTTCCGACAAGCAATCAATGGGGGAAGCCAGATTCATTTAATGACCAAATGATTCACTTAATAACTATGGCAAAACTGTAAAATGGGGCAAAAACTCATTTAACAACTGACTTGTTTAGCAACAGAAATTTGGGTCTCAACTGTGGTCATAAATCAAGGATTACTTGTACTGTAATGCAATGTTTCTTTTTCTTATTGAAATACTGAAATCCAAGTGCTTCAAATTTAACCATCTCATACCCTATCAGAGTTCCATCAGAAATTATCTCTCAACTGAACTTTTCCTTTAAATAACAGTAGCCGTTTGAACTAGTTGAGTTATTCTGAGTATCCAGAGAGTAAGGTTACCATGGATGAAGTACAAATTAAAAATGTGAACCTTCAACAAAATTTGTGCAGAGTAGGTAATATTTTAAAATATTATATACTATACTATCAGGAAGGGAGAGGTCTTCTCATTGGGAGTCATTAGTAAAGTTGCTGCACAACCTTAGGACAAACTGGTATTTCACCACTATCTTTCTTCTCCTTGAGGATAAGACACAAGCAAATGAGACGGAAGTATCTGGCAACAAGGATGAGGATTTGGGGGAAAGGAGATCTGTAGTTGGATTCAGCATGAGGACCCAGTGCAGCGAAGGGCCTGCCCGCGGTGCCTTTGCCAGAGAAAACAGAGCTCAGGAGGGCTGCCCATGGCCCTCCATTTTCTCCCGCAGAGGGTTGCAGGAGGCTGTCGCAGCCGAAAACAAGAGATTGGGAGCCCGTTTTCACTGACAAAGCGCTCGGGCTACCACAGGCGCCTCTGAAATGAGTGATGTCGAGCTGGCCATGCCCCCCTGGCCATGCCCCCCACTCCTCCTGAGGTCAAACACAACCCTGATGCGGCCCTCAATGAAGTCACCCCTGGTCTACAGCATTAAACAACTCTAACTAATGAATTCTGAACACATGTATAACTTTTAACATTCTTTAAATAGCTTCATATTCTTCCATTTTCTGCAGTATATAAATCTATGTTTATATCACAACACGTTAACAACGAAAAATGACTAACAGCAACCAATTAACTTTTGTGAATATGTCTAGGCTATAGTCATAGCCATGGGATATGAATAGTAGACTCATCCAATGAATAATCTATGTAATTATTAGCTAGTAAAACAGTTTGCAATTTTAAATCTCAGTGGGATACAGCTAAATCCCGAGCATTAAATTTGGATTGTTTTTCATTGTTTTTCCATTATTCCTTCAAAAAGCTATAATTTTATACAGGGATATTGATTTCTGTATATCCATCAGTCAGGACTGTAGTCTGGGAGTTCCAAAAATAACTCAACCAGGACCTGTATTAAAAGAAAAGGTGTGGGCAATAATGTGAAAAGATGTCAACCTCCGAAGTATTTTCTCTTTTTAAAAAAAATAATTTACAAAATAATTCATATAGTATAATTTATTAAAAAAACCCATCTGAAAGAAACAAGCTGGAAATTGAATTTTAAAAATTATTCAGATGAAACTAATACCATAAGAAAAAAGTACAATGCCTCTCCTCTCTTAGAAATTGCAGACAAACTTTTTATTCAAATGTAGAAAATTGCATTAAGCTGGATGATGTTTCAGGGACTAAGCCTTAATAATACTTTACTAGATCCCTATCCTTGATTTCAAAAGATATGTATTGCATTTCTTTCTCTTAGGAGGGGGTGTCAAACTGGATTTCTTCGAGGGTCGGATCAGCATTGTAGTTCTCCTCTGCAGGCCAGTGGTGGCCAAGGGGAGTGGGGGGGGGAAGACACGACAGATGCTTCCTGCAGCACCCTGCTGGCCAAAACGGGGCATCTGCACGCGGCCCCGCCTCATTTTCACCCTCCATGGCCTTCTGCAGCACTCTGCTGGCCGAAAATAGGCCGAGTGGCCCATTTTCTGCCAGTTTTTTGCCCATTTTCGTCTCATTTTCAGCCAGCAGTTGCAGGAGGCCATGGAGGGTGAAAATGAGGTGCAGGGGGCGCACACGGCCCATTTTAGCCGCCAGAGGCACCACAGGCTGGTCCCTTGATATTTCCAGGCCGGCCCCGCAGGCCAGATTTAAGCCTTGGGTTTGACACCCCTGTCTTAGGATATCTTTAAAATATTAAATTATGGTGTTTTTTTTCCTCCTGTCAAAGAGCCAGTCCACAGTCAACACCTCTTTGATTTTACAAGCTACCCCAATATCTCTGATCGCACTCTTACATAGAACTATAGCACAGGTTAGGAAAGGTGATTTCAAAAATGCTTGAAAGATAATACTTGTCTTATAAAGTTAAGAAAAAATAATTTATGTAACCAAATAGTAAAAGTAAGTAAGAGTATTAAAAAAAACCCCTAACATTCATTGGCGTTTGAGTTTTTATTTATCTATCTGCTAGTGCTATTGAACTTTACACTATGGGGAATATGGTATAAAGCAAATATTGTGTAAGATACTCCCACATCTCACCACTCAGACAGAGAAGACCTAAGCACACAGACCACAGCACACAAAGGTCCAGATCTGTTCAAGGAAATAGACTAAGACATAGAACTATTTATCATGGCCTGGAATGAAAGTAATAAAACTTCCCTGGGTATTTCTAGGTCTAGATATGCCACTAGCTTTTAGAAACATACTTCATGCTCAGTGTTGACATTAAAAATACTGAAACTAATTTTTTTCAGACTTGTTCCCGGTAAAAAATATGGAGCTTTTTTCCTAACATACTAATTTTAAAAATGTTTGACATGTGTAAATTTACATGCCCAAGCTAGCAAATAGATATATTACAAAAATAGCATTTTTTTCCTTTTACATATTTGTTCTTATGTCAGATATGGTACATTCTGCAAGTCTATGAAATAATGTCAGTACTGTGACAAAGGCAGATTGTATTATAAATTTACCATTATTCTGATATAGTCCTTTCAGGGATACACAGGATTCAGGCACCGGAAATGGAAAACTTTGATCGTAGCAAT
>JANHFL010007096.1:25381-37522 GCA_032468155.1 Oxyrhabdium leporinum | reverse complement strand
GATCGTAGCAATGAGGTCGCTGAAAAAGACCAGAAAGTACTATGAAAATATCACAAAAATACTGTGTTCGTCAAATAAAACCTCAGCTGAGAGATGGGGGGGGGGGGGGGTGAACAAAAGATGAAGAAATTTCCACCATTTATGATAGTGCAAATACATGTGCATATTCACATGGATATAAATTATTCCCTAAAGCCAGTCAGTTCGCAAAATATACTGAGTCATACAATGAGCAATAATCAGAAACTATTGACAGTTCTGCCCACTTACCATGCAATAGATTGCTACTGAATCAAATTTGACTGCTATACTTCATCATATTCAGTCAACCAGATGCATGCACAAATGTATTTATGTATTGCCTCCTATAATTCTGTGATGACTCAGATCAGGTTTACCGTTCTATAAAAATATATACTGTTTTATACTCTTAGTCGGGATCTTTAGTTTTTACAATCTCCTCAAAGAACATTTCTAACAAATGCATAACACATATTTCACATATACGAAGAAAAATGTTATTTTTGTATTGTTCTTTGTTTTTCAAGTTTAAACAAACCACCCAGAGTCAGTGGGAATCGGGCAGCATATCAATGTAATAAATAATATTTAAATAAAGAATAATAATTATTATATCAGTTCATGACCTGAAGTCATAGCTGCCAATTCTTTAGCTGGTATTGGCCTTCATACGCACGAGTTCTTCCCAAGAACCTAGAATATCGTAATGTATCAAAGTAGTATATATGTAGAACCAAGCAGTGTTGTCTTTTGCAATTGAAAGATGGAAATTTTGTTAATGTGATGGTGTTCAACACACTTTCCAAGGTTTTTTTGTATGATGCCCACTGTCCCAATAACTACTTGGACACTAAGGGCAGTTTATGCCATAATCTTTCAATTTTGATTTTCTTGATACTTCGGGATCCTCTTCAATTCTTTGTTTTCTATTCTACTATCCTCTGATACATCAGTTATCCACACTTTCTTCTTTTCAACCACACTTAATCTGGTGGCTTATGAGCTTGATTATCAAAATTATCAGTTTGTATTTGGAAATCCCACAATATTTTAACCTGCTCATTTTTTACTACTTTTTCAGTTATGTTTGCACCAAATTTTCATTACTGGTACATAATTTTTGTAGATGTTCCAGTGAAACATTTTGGCAACTATATGATGTCATTGTTTATTATCAGTATGCATTCTCTTCTTGCATGAGATGAGTATATGTTCTATTATTTCTTTTGCTTCTTGCATAATCTGCACTTTGAATCATTTGATTTTTCCATTTTGGCTTTGACTGTATAGTTCGAAAAGCTTGCTCTTTTAAAACCACAATCAAGCTTTAATTTTCTTTTTTTATTATGTCAGTTGTAAGCGATTCACAGGTTTTATCATTATCTAGGTTCCTCTTAATCTCTTGTAGAAATTGACCATGTAATGCTCTTCCTTGTCAGTATACTGTTCATGGGTTTATTACATTATTTCCATATTCACTTTTGTTTTTTATACATTTAGTAAGTTCCAATTTTTAACTTACATCTATGCTTGTTCTTGGCTGTTTTTTACATAATCAGCCAATGCACATTTTTGTTCCTCAAGTTTACCTCACCTGAAGTAAATCTCCATTTCTGTAGAACAGATATATTATATTTATTTATTAAATTTATACGCCACCCATATTACTGCTGAAGCAACTCTATCAATGTCATTATGGAAATGTAATGCATAGCAAATAGTCAGTTTTCTTGTTTTTCAGTCCAAACTGTCCAGTTCAGCTTGTGTCCAATTATTATCTGTTCACAACAATAAACAGTAAAGTTGCTGTTCTCTAGCTGGTGTTATTATTAAATTAAATTATTAAATTAGTATTAATTAGTATTTACTAGTAGTAATAACTAGTAGTAGTAGTGTTTCCCCGTCTGTCCTGTCATAGCAGAATGAAAAGTGAGAAAGCAGGGTTCATGTTCATTCTCTTCAAAACTCTCAAATGGAATTCTCTAAATTCCAGACAAGCCACTCCGGATTTGGAAAAATACATTACAAGCACTTTACTGAACTTGCTGGTACCTTCCATGTAACTTTAGCTCTGCTCATTGTCAAATCTGTCCTGATAAGGCTGAATAGCTATAATTCAGATTTATTGCAGAAGAATTCAACAGTATCACTAGTTAGTGTTATTTTCACTATCTAAAATAAAGGGTAACATGATATTTCTTAAATCTACTAATTATAAATTCATATTAAGTCAATATACAAAGAATGGCTGAAATACAGTTCTGTCACTTTTAATCTTACAATCACCAAGAGTTTCAAAACAATTCCTGGTAAATACTTCTCAGAATATAAGAAAAATAGCTTCACAGCAAGAAGTGTGTGCATACCATTATACAGTCCTAATGAAATATATCAGATCTAAAAGTTGCTTGCCTGAAGATGCAATGAGATCCAAATCTCCCAATGCTTGTAAAACTATTTATAATGAAAACTAAATCAAACATCTTCTCTAAGAAACATTAGCTTTCTAAGTTTAGGAAGCTGAATACACAGGATCAAGTGGGACTGAAAATATATTAGTATTGCATGAAAAAGGAATATGGAATCACTAACACTAAATGTGCTTCTTAATTATATATATTTATCTTTCCTTACCTTTACAGCCTCAGTCCTATGGCAGGGGATAATGCTCAAGAGCATTTCTTCCAAGTGCTGTTGTTTAGTTTCTCGTAAAGCTTCACAAAAGGCTGAAAAGGCTTTGGGGCCCCTCTTCGGAAGCAAATTCAAGAATTCTATGTTTTGGCTAAAATTTCCAGACTTCGCCTATATTCATGAAAAAATACATACCATTCAAAGAATATTAAACAGTAGCAATAACAACAAAAAGCTATCCAGACCTAGAGGGTATTATCACTACCTTTACCATCAAAACATTGCTTGCAATGATGAAATTTTGCCAAAGTTAACTTTGATATATTATGGCTCGCCATAGTCAGCCAGATGTTTAAACTGGATTTTGCATTTTTATCCACCTATCTAATCTTTCCCAAGAACCTGGGATAGGCAGATCTTGTTGTTTGGTGGTGTTAAATGTATGGTCATTACAGTTAGATTCAGTCTAAGACTTAACAATACAAGACATAATAACGGCCTAATAATAATTAAGATAGTGTCTAAGATTATAGGCAGTTACAAAGCAGGGTAGTTTTTTATTATTACAGTTGGTCGCACAGTCAGTCATATGTTTAGATGGATTTGGCGTTTTTATCCATCTATCAAGTCCCTCCAAAGAATCTGAAGTGGGCAGATTTTGTTTGATGGTGGTGATTATTAACTTATTATTGTTATTGTTGTTGTTGATTTAACATTCAACTTGATTTACTGGGACTGGTAAAAACGTAATAGTTCAAGCCCTAACCAACGACCTAAGAGCTGTTACGATAACATCTGAGTATATAGGCAGTTCTGAGTAAGGTGGTTTATTATTATTATTATTATTATAAACTTTTATTCATTAAACATGAAACTCAGCCAACTGAACATTTAAAAATGTATCACTAATAATATTGACTGGTACTGATGGTTGATACGGGATGCTGCCAGCATCCTAGGTATCAACCAAGTATCTTCTTAAAATGTACATTGCTCCGAGTACCGCAGTCTTTTGCAGCTCCGCTGGTGCTACAGCAGGAAGCTGTAACTTTTTGATGTATTTTGCAAATTCTTGGACATGGTACCAAGTGCCCTGATGACAATGGGTATCACTGTTACAACTTCAATGCATCTTTTTCATTGTCTTTTAGATATTCTTCCAAACCCCTTTTTTCTTCTTCAACCATATGATGTACTTATAACAATCCACGGCCACCTATTTGCCTTGGTAGATAGTCTGTCAATGTTGCTGCGAGGATGATTCATTATCATTGTTTTTCTGGTCTTTCTATACACTGCTTTTAGTTCTGCTTGAGTCCAGTCCATTATTCCAGCTGTGTATCTAATGACTGGAATTTCCCAGGTGTTTATTGCCTTGATGGCATTTCCTCCATTGAGTTTGGACTTTAAGATCTTCTTTACTCTCTTGATGTATTCATCTCTAATCTTTTTCTTGACTTCAGTGCACTGAACTGATGTTGTCAGCTTGAAGGATACCCAGGTATTTGCGGTAATCATCTTCACCCAGACTCTTAATGTTATTTTCCTGGGACATCTTGATTCTTTCAGTTTTCACTATTTTTCCTTCTTTGATAGTGAGCGTGGCACATTTGTCCAAACCAAACTCTATTGCAACATCCTGGCTATATATACGGACAGTGTTGAGCATCGATTCTATTTCAGATGGTGTTTTTCCATATAGCTTCGAACCTCCATGTAAAGGAGATGAGATAGTCTGGCAGATGTTTTTGATGTATTATTATTGTTGTTGTTGTTATTACCCATCCACCCGATCAGGTAGGGAAGGTATGTTGCAGATGCCTTAAGTTAAAGAATTTTGACTGACAGAATCAAAAGGAAGTCTTCTCTGCCATCGCACCAGCCCTGTGGAATAATCTCCCCTCTCCTGGCCTTCTGAAAAGGCGTTAAAACATGGCTCTGCACTCTTGCTTGGGGGAATCTCAGAAGGGCCCACGGCTGTGGGGCTGGTTGGAGCCCTGAGAACTCTCCCGTTCATTTTTAATCAATTTTTAACAGATTCAATCATCCTTGCTTCCTTTTAAATTCTAATTATTTTTCATTTTTAATTCTTATATGCTGTTTTTATATTAAGGTCTGCTCCTCCTAGTGGTGCTGCTGGATACTACCTGCCCATTAGGGCAATGATAAGCTGAGCACAGACCAAACCAAGGTCAGGCACTGGCAACAAGCCAGTCAGTCAAAGTGGTGGGTTGTTGTTGTTTTTCAACCAATGTATCTATAGCCATCTCTGTCAAAATGCAGGCATGACCAGTATGCTACATGTGATCATGCAAGATGGCATTTGTCAATCCGAAAAGCAGACACTGCACCTGTGGGAAGAACACTAGGAAGATGATTGTGTGCTGTTTTTATATTTTAGCATTTTATTGTACACCACCCAGAGTCCCTCTTTGAGAGATATATGGGGAATCAAAAATGTGAAAAATCAATCAATCAATAAAATATTCCATCTAATTATATTTTTGTCCTCAATGCTCATAGTTTTCATTAACCTTTTTCCTATACTATTATCTTTTATCTCACAAAAAGTTTATTGTTCTTTTGTTCAATCATGTCCTATTCATCGAGACTACCTGGACAAGTCCATGCAGTTTTCTCAGTAAGGTTTTTCAGAGATGGTTTGCCACTGCCACCTTCCTAGGGCTGATAGAACGACCAGTCCAAGGTTGTCCAGCTGGCTTTGTGCCTAAGGTGAGGCTAGAACTCAAGAGTCTCCTGATTTCTAGCCTTATGCCTTAATCACTACACCAAACTGGCTCTCAAATATTATATATTCAGACAGAAAACTCACAGATGAGAAATACAAATATAAAATATGTATTCTGTTTCACTGAACATACAATGCTTAAGATAGTGACAATAAAAAACCCTACATAATCATTTTAATGTTTGTCATGCAATTAAGCACACTGACACATAAAGAAGTTCAGATCAGATCTCATAAATATAACATTCAATATAACACATATTTTTTTCTTTTTCTACTAAATAGGAATAGAAATAAATCTGGTTGTTATCGGTGAGTTGGTCTCCCAGCTTGATAGCTAGAAAATTATATTGCTTTCCAACATTTACATTCCTAAAATATATTGGTCAAATTTTCATCATTCAACACACAGCAAGACAATTGCAATTTAGGAAAAATGTGGAATATGAGTATTTCAAAAGCATTCCAATAATTTAGTTATAATGATGTAATTTTAAAAGATTAGCTTTTGAGAACTACTAAGAGGTTCCTACCTCAATAGTTATATTTTTATTACTTATGTAAACACTGCCTGCTAAAACTTATTTGTTTTATTTCCTCTTCTACTTCTTACTCTGCAGTGTGACTTGTAAGACAGAAAATTTATTAAACAACCTTTTATTTCTATTAGTTTCAGTACAGGTGGACTAAAAATTTTAAAAAAGGTCTGTTCCACTTATAAAGTGTTCCCATTTATATTTAGAAGCAATTCTCACCACAGATGATCAAGCAAGACACTATAAACTTTCATTCATCTATAAAGGTTTAGTTATACCATTATATGCTGCCTGAAACTGCTGGTATTAATTCATGAAGAATGCAATGTTAACAACTGAAAGCAAAAACAATATATTAGAGCAATAATTACTTGAGGTAATTAAAATTAAGCCCAGTTATGATAAAAAAACAAACACACCTGTATCGTCTCCATCATTGTTTCCGTGATAATATCGTTTTCTATAAGATGTTCCATTAGTTCCTTCAACACTAGTTGCCTTGCTAGGGATATGCGGTTCTTTCTGAGCATCTCTTGGTGACATTTCTGCATGCCACATGTACCTAGCATCCTAAAAATAAAACAAATCTAAATGGAAACATCTGCTCTGCCCATCTTGGATAATGTTTAAAACTTACAACAAGCACAAAAGAAGCAAGTGTTTGAACATCTAATTTAGTTAACCATTAGAGTATAATCCCAAACCTACTAATGGCTATACAAGGGATATTTCCAATTTAAATTTTAAGTATTTAAATTTATCTTTTAAGCATTGGAATATAGCTATTATAGGCTCTGGCAAAATTATTCAGACCTGCAGTCAAGTCAGATCTAGGTCAAAACAAGTATTTCTTGGACATGTATAAAACCATTTCTTGCATCACAGTAATATACCCAACTAAAAGTCTGTGAACTATAAATATGCATGTTTTCTATCACTTCTTAATAGGATAATTCTTTTATATCATCTTAATCAGTGAGCTGCTGCTCCAATCAATCAACAGCTACTACACAAGTGCAAATCAGCTACTGAAACATTTCACAGCAAACTCTGTGGTATGTACCTGATAATGTTGGACGAATAAGTCTACTCAAAAATAGAATGGTGGCTTGAAATGTTGATCATAGCTTCTTCCTTTCCAAAAATAATTTCACATTTTGTGATTTAAGTCTGCATCAAACCAACATAGCTTATGGTGGTTTTAAATGGGACATTCACTTTAGACAATAGTAAAAAGCACACCAAAGAACAGCCAACAATTTCAGGCAACAGGAACAAGTTTCCTTCACAGCTTTCCCTTTCCAAATTGGTGATTCCTATTGAAAAGTATATTTTAAAAATATGTTCTGCTATATTTATTATGTTTTTATACTACCAGTCAACAAACATTACTCTCAGCAGATACATCATTCTATGTGGACTTAACAATTATACAGGAATTTTTATAAATATCTCACACATTAGCAAGGTACACTTGTTAATAATATTTAAAAGCTATACCCTTTATTTTCAAAATAAACCCCAGCAAGGTGATGAGAGCTATGTCACAGTAAATATTTATGAACGATGCATTCATGGCTTTATGTAAACCAGACAAGGATTTTGCTGTATTCATTTTCATTTTGCACAGAAAGCATGTTAAATTCCAGTCATATAATAACTGACATCCATGACAGCGCTACCACAGATGTATACAACCCTTATTCCGTAATCAGATAAACAGAAAAGGGCTTTAATTTTGTGCAAGGGTTTTTGCAGAGAGAGAAAACTTCCAATGCTTTTGTAACTACAGAATTTCTAAAGCTGATTTTTGTTTAAATTAGAACATCCCTTCGTGCAAATCCCGCCTCCAACCTCTCCTAAGCATTAACTTTTTTTAGCCCTCAGGCGACCTCCTAAAGGAAATCATCCTTTCCTCTCGCTCCATTTGCCCTTTAAGAGGGAGAGGAGACACCCAAGGGATGGGACGGCCGCAAAAATCATAGTTAAGTCCTGAACACGAAGAGTTTCAGAAACTCAACGTGCTCCTCCCATCCAGGCTTCTGCACGCCGAGCCGAAAACAAACGGGCAAGACAAAAGGCGAGGGGAATCGGGGCAGGCGGGGTTAGGAAAGTGGGCAAGAGGAAACGTCAAAGGCCCAAGTGGGAACTCGGCCCCCAGGAACAGCCTCGCCCTCCCAAGGCACCGCGCCGCAACTGCAGAGCGGGCGGTCACCCCTTGCCATCCCTGCAGGCGGGAGGCTTCGCCAGGCTCCCTCGATCTAATTCTACCTGCTCCACTCCCGTCCCTTTGGCGTCGGACCCTGACTAAGAAGCGCGCCGCGGGAGCCACCGCCAAGCAACGCACGGCACGTTCCGGTCCTCCTTTTGGCGGCGCCAGCCCTGCTAGGCCCCAGGCGGAAAAGCGGTTTCCCGCTCAAATTCCTCGCTCTTTAACCGGCAGGAAAGTAAAAAAAAAAAAGAAGCCAGCATCCTTCGTCACGTGGGCGCGCCCTCGCCTCCTGTCCTTTGCGCGCTTGCGCGAGTGGCGGGTTTTGGTGTGTTTTTTTCCCCGCGCACGCGCAGTCATGTCTTTCCCAGGACAAAGGGAAAAGATTTCCCTCAGGTTCGTTGTTGTTGTTTTGCAGAGTTCGGGATTTTTCACCTCTTCTAGATCCAGGCGGTGGTTGTTTTCGTTGATTTATCCAATCTTTGGACTTTATAACCTGCCTTTCTTGCGACTGCGTCCCTTACGAAAAAGACTTCCTTGCGGCTTTCTTGTTGGCCCTTCCCATACTGCACGTTTTGTTTTCACTTGAGTTAAAACGAGACTGGAGAATCACGCTGCGCCGCGTGCCGCTGAACTACAACTCCCAGCAACCTCAGCTAGCAGGTTCAATAGTTTGGGGAGTTACAGTTCAGCGACAATAAGGCAATCTCACAGATTAGTGATTCCTCCTGTTTGTATTTACATTATGATGCTAGCTGCTTGTTAGCTATCGTTAACTAAGCCATAATACATTGAAGTAATAGGTACAGGAATTGCCATACTAATTGTTAATTTACCCTGAAGTCTGTTGACTTTTAGCAACCACAGAAACAGATTTTCTCCATGATGATCTGTCCCTAACGGCCCTTCCCAGTCTTCCAATAGTGCATCCATTGCAGCTGTAATTGAGTCCATCCTCCATGCTGGTGGTCTTTCTCTTCTCTTTCCTTGCACCTTTACCAACATTAAATCCTCCAAACAGCTGGTTCTGCCATTTTCATTACTATTGTTGTAAACTAAAAATTATGATTTAGTGTGTTGCAGGAACTGCACCAATTGTTCAAATGTTCAAGCAAACATGACAAGTACCCAGAATTTAGCATGCTGTGTAAGCACAGCTTTTCACTCATAAAATAAACTATAAGTAATTTTTGGCTCTACAGGTGTTCTCTACTTATGATCACAATTGGGCCCAACATTTCTGTTAAGTGAGTGTTGCCCCATTTTATGAGGGTTTTTTTCACTTAACAGTTGTTAAATGAATCACTGCAGTTGATATGCAGGACCAGACTTTTTTCTTGAAAAAAGCTTGCTACCATCCTGGCTGAACATTTTCATACCGTCCTAGCTGAACATTTTTGTGTACAATTTTTGAACTATCGTTTTTGAACTAGTTGTCTGCCTGATCTATGGTCATCAGCTATAGTTATACCAATTTTTAAAAAGGCTGACCTTAGTTCAGTTGAAAATTACAGACCAATCTCTTTGTGTTATGTTACATGCACAGTTATGGAATCAATTATAAACCAATCCATTGTTCACCACTTAGAGACAAACAACTTGCTATCCGACAGTTTGGCTTTAGGAAAAACTCATCCTGTAATCTACAACTTTTGCACTGTAAAAACATCTGGACTACATGTCTTCATCAAATTGCATGTAGATGCAATTTACATTGATTTTTGTAAAGTTTTTAATATAGTAGTACATGATAAACTGCTGTTGAAATTAAACTCTTACAGCATTTCTGGTCCTTTGCACAAGTAGATTGCTTCTTTCCTGTCAAAATAGAAAGAAAGTCAAAATAGGGAACTCGCTGTCTAATTCTGCTTCAGTTAACAGTGGTGTTCTGCAAGGCAGCGTCTTAAGTTTTTCTTGTTCTATATCAACAATTTATGTGATCAACTTAAAAGCAATTGCGTTCTTTTTGCCGATGACGTAAAGTTATTAAATACTACAGATAATTCTGTTGCTTTTTAAAATGATCTCGACGATGTATCTGAATTTGTAATCTATTTGACAACTTCAAATTTCAATCAATAAATGCTCTGTCTTACATATCGGTAAATGTAATCAGAATGTCAAGTATAAACTAGGTGGCATTGAGCTAGCTGATGACCCTCACTTTCTCAAGGTATACCTAAGTATACTTATCTCTGACGATCTATGGTCCAAAGTTCATTGTAACAGCGTTGCTAAAAAAGCATTAAGAGTTGTAAACTTAATTTTGCACAGATTTTCTTCTGGAAACGTATTGCTAATTAGATCTTATAAAGCTTATGCTAGTCCAATTTTCGAGGATTGTTCAACTGTTTGGAATCCCCACCATATATCTGACATTAGTACAATCGAGCGGGTTCAGAAGTACTGCACAAGAAAAGTCTTGTACTCTTCGGTACACAGTAGAATTCCTTATGCTACTAGGCTCGAAATTATCGGTTTGGATAACTTAGAACTGTGTCGCTTGCGGTCAGACCTAGTATTGTATACAAAATTATAATTACCTGATGTTTTAAATGACTTTTTTTGTTTTAATCGCAATAACATGCGCTAACAACCACTTTAAACTCAATGTAAATTGTTCTAAACTTGACTGCAAAAAATATGATTTCTGTAATAGAGTTGTCGAAGTCTGGAATGCCTTACCTGATTCAGTTGTCTCAGCTACAAATTTTCACAGTTTCAGTCACAAATTGACTTCCGTGGACCTTACTTCATAGTTAAGTGGTTAGTAGAGGGGGCGTGCATAAGTGCACTGACGTACCTATCGTCCCTGTCATTGCATTTTTATTCTTTTATTCTTGTTCTCGTTTTTGTTTGACAAATCCTAATAAATAAAATAAACAAGTTAGTAACCCAGTTGTTAAGTGAATCTGGCTTCCCCATTGACTTTGCATGTCAGAAGGTTACAGATCACATGACCTTGGGACACAGAAACAGTCATAATATGAACCAGTTACCAATCATCTGAATTTTGATCACATGATCATGGGGATGCTGCAAAGGTCATAACTGTGAAAAAAGATTATAAGTCACATTTTTCAGTGCCATTGTAACTTTGAATGCTCACTGAGCAAACTGTTGTAAGTTGAGGACTACCTGTATTTATATGAAAACTGTCAAACTTTCACTTTTTCTTGTTCAGAACTAGAAAAATGATGGTAATAAATAAGAAAGCCTTTTAATCACCTGTCAGCAGGTGGCAGCATCATTCCAGCTTCAGCTAGGTCCAGGGGAAAAATACATGCCTATGGATAAGATTGGCTCCACAGTAAACTTTGGTGAAGAATGCAACCCCAAACCATATTCATATTCTTGTCAAGCAGACTACATCGACTTGAAATCAAGAATTCATTTTGACATGAATGAGACTTGTTATTATTTTAATGAGTTATGAAAATCATGTTTTTCTCTAAAAGCCCCTGGGAATCAGCTTATAAAAGGAAAGGATAGCTGAATTATAGCTTTGTGATTTCATTAGCAGGAAAAATTTAATTAAATTAATTATTATAATCAATTATTTTATTTAACTAATCTGTAATGTAATTGGCAAAAGGGGGGTGCCATCTTCCCAAGTTGCTAAAAAAAATTGCACAGAATAAGAACAACCATGTGCTCTATAGTGTAGAATGATGGTACACTAGTATAAATAATTTGCAATCACTAGGTAAGCAAATGGCTTGCTTATCAGCTGAATCTGATGTGTTACTTAATGCAGGTAGTCCTTGACTTACGATCACAAGTGAGCCAGTGGTGGGTTGCACCTGGTTTAACAACTGGTTCGGTGAGTGTGTGCTTTGCACGCGTGCACAGTGTTACAAAACCGCCCATTTTAAGCTTCAAAACTTACCTTCTATGTCAGCGCTGGTGAGTAAAACAGCTGAGGCGCGGCAATCCCCTGTGCCGCGCGAATCAGCTGAGCTAAAAAACAGAAATATGGGACAGGAAAGGGCAGG
>JANHFL010007096.1:0-11790 GCA_032468155.1 Oxyrhabdium leporinum | reverse complement strand
GATGTACCAGTATGGTTCGTTAATAAACTCTTATTTAGATTGTTTACAATCTGATTGCTGAGTGAATTATTTGAACTTAAAGGGAACTCTGACACTCAGTACACCTCCCCTGTTGGAAGTCTGGAAATAAACTGGTTTTAAAAACAAAGAGAGATAGTAGCACGAGAAGAAACACAGGGGGAGAGCAAATACCAGAAGAGAAGTGAATTCGGGGAGTGGCTAATGGCCATGCCAAATACTCAGCTCTGCTCTTCTTATGTCCACAACTGAAGATAACAGATGGCAAAATGTCACACATTTTCCTTGCCTTGAATCTGAGTAGGATAAAATCAATTTAAGGGGGAAAAGGGTATTTTTATTCTAATCCATTAAAGGACAACACAAGGCTGGAGATAAGATGAAGAAAAATCTTGGAACAATGAATTGGAGGAGATGAGAATTGTCTGGGCAGGATGAGGACTGCAAGCAGGGATCAGCTCCAAGAACACATCAAAACATACACCACAAATGAATATCATCACGTACTGCAATCTGATACTGGATTAAGAATGACCTCTGTAGAGGAAATGCTTAGAAGTCTACCTGGCCTGAAGTAGCTGCCTTTTTGCCTTAGAAGTGAAATAGCCTAATACTGATCTGGGTTATTGAGATACGAAGCCAGGCTTTATCATGAATGGAACAAGCAGGCCCTCTACTGCCTGTTAGGGGCATAGTCTTTAAAAGAAAAAGTTCTGAAGGAATACATTCTTAAGGCATTCGGTGCCACTTGCACGTTGTCCTTTTGTGACCTGAAGGAAATTCCAGTTGACGGAAGTTCTGCTCTTATTCTCCCATTTGCAATGATAACAGCTTTATTGCTGGAGTCACATTTCTTGGGAGTTAAATCACACACAGAGATTGTCTTGTGTGCCTAAGCTCACATCTGCTGACAGCAAAAGGGCAGGGAAATTCCACTCTTCGGAGTCAGAAGGTGCTTATGAAACCTCAAATTAGAAAGGGAAGGAGGGGGGAAAAAAGAAAATAGTCAGAAAACTCGGAGTGGAAGGGGAGAGATAGCAGGAATTGCATAATGGCTCCAACAAATGAGTTGTCTGTGAATTACTGTAGTCTTTACTTCCATCCACACAGGTGCCAAGAAACAGAACATTGTACATATAGCAAGGCAGAAGTATGCATGCCATTCACATACACATACAGTTTCAAATATTAAACCTTGCTGTGATCCTAAATCTCATAGAATGGAGGGGGAATTTTTTTTAACTCACTTGTTTCCTGAAAGAGACTATAGACCTTTTGACTTCCCTGAGCCACACTGAGTGAAGACAAATTATCTTGGGCCACATATAAAATATATAATATAATCAATGTATATAAATACATCACTAGTTTAAGATACTGTGGGGCCGCATTACTCGCTGTCTGGGGCTGCATGTTGCCTGCAGGGCACAGGTTGCCCACACCCGCTACGGACATTCCCTCAAAATGGATGCCTTCAGGTTCCTCATTCTAGGCAACGGCTGTCTAGAATAAAATGCGGTCAAGGGTACTATGAAACATACAGCTTTCTAAAATATTTTTTCATGAAAGCAAACATTATCTATGTGGTATGGTTTGTCATGACGTGCTGGCTAACATTAGACTAGGAATCAAGAAACCTGGCATAACTCTCTTCTTGCCCATGAAAGCTTATTCTGACCTATGTCCAGTTGCACAATTTCTTGGCCTAACCTGTCTCATAAAGTTATTCTGAACTTACGGTAGATGAATAAATATGTGAGCAGGAAGCACTGTTAGTTAGGGACTGGAATTTGGAGGGGAACAGTTGAGGCTATTGTAGTGTTACTGCTGGAGATTAAGGCACTGGGATTGCTATGGTGGGTTTTTTTTCCAGTTTAGAGATGTTTGTGTTATTTTCTTTAAAACATACCCTAACATTCTGTTTTTTCAGTGATTTGTTGAGGAAATTCGACTGTACAATATCCAGAAGCCCTTCCCCCAAAACTAATTAGGAATTATGTGTGGCTTGTGGAAGATAAGTAACAATTCCTTCCTAGAGTTATAAATAAACTTTATAATAATATAACCTTTATATAATAAAAAGGTTAATATGAATATACCTTTTGAAATCTTGAACAGAAAAAGATATAACTAGGCTTTATATTTCTACATCACATTTTAAAAGGTGTGTCGTGAGTGTTGGCACTAATTTGAAAACCACGTGCCAGCAGTGAAACCCCCATATCAGGAATTTATAAGCAATTTAGAGAAGAGTCACTGTTAAAAAAAAAGAAAAGTATTGATCAGACTTGTTTTGGCAAACGGGAATGTCAAAACTGATTCTGAATTTCGGTCTTCGTTTTGCCTTCATAAAGCCTTTGTGGCCACCTACTGTATCACAGAGTCTGAGAACCACTGTGATCTATAGATTAAAGTGTAATCATTAAAATTAAAAGTAGTATATTTTTCTCAGTCCTAAAATTAATGAGACCATTATTTTCATTCATGCAGAGGAAACATTGTCACTTTGTTATTCCTTGATCCTTATAATGCACTGCATTTCAAATTCAAGTTTGTATATACTGTTGCTGACAGTTCAGAATAGATATGTATATAAATATTTATTAAAAGTTTTACAAAGAACATAAAAGCTAACACAAATTAATCAAGAACAAGAAGTAAAGGAAAAAATAAAACGTGCAAAAAGAAAAGAAAAAGCAAAGAAAATGCTGCTTCTGATTTCAAACTAAATACTATTACAAAATTTTCTTTTATTTCCTGATGACAAAAAAAAATACGAATTGTGTAGTCAAATTTCCTCAACAAATCACTGAAAAAACAGAATGTTAGGGAATGTTAAAGAAACTAACACAACCTTTGTCTCTAAACTGAAAAAAAAATAGCAATCCCAATGCCTTAATTGCCAGCAGTATCACTATTTTTATTATCCAGCTTTTTTTTCTAATAATCAAAACTACAAATTAAAACTGCATTTTTTTCTGTTTCATGCAAAGGTTTATAAGTGGTTTCTTTTCCGCCATGAATATTGATACTGTTTTTTTTTCTAATCAAAGAGGTTAATTTAGACTTCAACCATTTCTCCATTGTGAGTAGTGCTAACCTTACCACATTTGAGTAAATGACAACACAGACTCTCATGATGTAAGTTTTGTAATGTCTTCTTAAACATTTAGGAAATGTTAGAAGAGTTATGAAAACAGACTAGAGTGATACCCATGTTAATATATCTGAATGTTGTACATCTAAATATAACAAGTCACATTTACAAGTTTCAGACTGAAGTTAGAATTCCCTTAAGATTTTTAACAATATTTTCTTGATATAACTCTGTTATAGCAAAAGTACCAGGGATTAAGATTCATGAAGATAGTAAACTCTGAAGAAAAGTGAATAGGACCGCACTGTCAGCACATCAGTAAATTTTGTGAAGAAGATACTTTGATCACAGTACTGAAGAAGCTTCCTGGGTGATAAGCAAAACATTTTTCCAGGGGGAAAAATCCCCAAGAAAGTTCCGTTGTCTTTTGAAAAGCACCTTTGGGACATATTCTGATCTGCTTTTATGCTTGTCAACCATTCTCCATACAGTACCATTCGTGTGTGTGTGTGTGTGTGTGTGTGTGTTTGTGTGTGTGTATTCATACAGCTACAGGAAACTCATACTTAATTTATTTACATACTCAGCCCTCATCGCTCTACAGTCCCCTTTGCCAAAGATGCAATAAGCTATAGATACTTACCAGGCATGGAGATCCTATGGCAGATCCAGCCATGTGTTCTTGACTCCTGCTGTCATCTCCAGCTAGTGTAGTAACTCCTTTGCCACTGTCTCCAGCTAAAGCAACTCCAACAACTTTTCACACTTCCTGTCTTCACCACTATTTCAGAAAATCAGAGAGAAGACATAATTGCAAACTCTCACTCTTCAGCTTTGTTAGATTTTCCCCCCCCTCTCAAATAAAGCTGTCTTCTTTCAGCTTCTGTCAATGTTCTTCACTTTTCTTTGCTGCCTTTCAGGCTAAGCTACTCGAATGATCAGGAAGCTAGTGAAGGAAAAGGGCGGTGTAAAGGGAGGAGAGAGGGAGGGAATATGTACGAGGTTTACCTCTTACCCTCCTTCCCCAATCTGGGGTTAATCTCTCATTCTTCTGTAAAAAGGCTACAGGGACACCTCCCTCCACAGGGTGAGGCTTTGGCCTAGCCTTTAACTCCATAGCCTGTTCTTCATTAAACTCTTTATGAGAGCTATAAAGATATACACATTGCATCTTAGCTACTCCAATTGCTTGCCAGGTGCTGTTTTCACCCTAGCTTTTGTACTATTGAACTAGTTGCAGCCCAATTAGCTTCCCGGGCAAGGGAGGTGTCTGTGATTAAGAGTACCCACCTGATGAATACAAGTTTAGAAAAAAGTGAGGCGGCAGCTACTCAACAATTCTGTAAAGTTACAACTATTTAGTGGAAACATCAACAAGAGACTGAAGATTCTCAGAAGTCTTGCTTAAACAGAGGAATTAAGTTTACAGCAATGATTCCTGAGCCCTGGTTGTCTGAGGAACTTCCATTAAGAAAGAAACACCATACCAGAATCAGAGGGGTCCAAATGTTTTATCTTTAGGAACCAATGATTTATATCAAAAGATCAAAATCACTTCCTCCCCATCCATGGCAAAATTGTTATTCTACTTCTCCTCCAGCCTGTTCCATACCTGTGATGGTACTGAAACTTGACTCTTATGTGAGAATTGGGAATAACTGGTTTAAAGAGGAACCATCAGGTAAAGCTAAATTCCCATCTTCTATGAGAATTTGAAGCTTTTTTTTCTTACTACTCTCCCAACCAGACTGTGGCTTCCAAAATTGTCTCTGCAGTTGAGATTTCAGAATATAAAATGAAGGCAGAACTATAATTCTGTCCTTGCAACTGTGGCACAATGTTGTTATGATTCTTCAGGGGTGGAGCTACCTGGATTTCTATTTTTATATACCTTTGTACTGATTTGCATTCAACACATATTCCAGGTATGATTCTATCAATGTCCCACAAATCTGTAATCAGATGTTGGTCCAATTAACAACATTTCTGTGTACAGCTGCATTGTGTTTGGAGGTCTCTTCATACTGACAGAAAGCATTGTTACTTGCTTTGCTTATCTAATCTGGGATGAAGCATACACATATATTCAGGGCATTCGTAACCCAGATCATTTAACAGAACATCTAGCAAAAAGTTGGAAGCTAGATATCAGAAAAAATGTGACCATGGATATATTGCAAGCATTTGAAGTCACCCCTTGATCAAAAGCCCAGGCAATCTGGAATTTCAATGAGCTCACCCTGCTAGTTAAAAGGGAGGAAGTTCAGAACAATTATCCCAGAAGTCTGTTTAGCAACTGCTCTATAAATTGTCTTTTAAGAAAGATGATAAAAGTTTCTTGCTTGTTTTTAAATATTGTCTCTTTATGTACACTTTCCATTATTTGTTCATTTCTTCAATCTTCAACTGATATGGCATCCAGCTTACAATTGCAATTCTAGGCTGCTTACAACATTTTAAAATAATACAAAACATATGTTAGTTTAGCAAGGTAGTCCAGACAAGATGTACAACCATGTGTACTAGCTTTATATAAAGTTACATTAAAAGAATCCTGCAAGAAAATATTTCTCTCCTCCTTTCCTTCTATTGTCTAGAAAAACTTCCGAAAGGATCTCTTCTGAAACACTTCCAAGGACGTCCCCGTTCTTTTATCTGCCAATTGTCCCTCTTGTCCTCTAAGGTATTGGTTGTGAGCAGTTGTTATTCTGAAAAGTAAGATTCTAATTAATTAACACAGCATTTTAAGATAGTTGCCTTGGATTGGAGAGGTGGTAAATGATAGCAAAAGTCACAGGACTGAGCTGGGAGTGTTCTACTTGGCTTAACCCTGTTCTTCCTAACCTAACCTCTGCCCTCAAGTAGTCCTATTGCCACTTAGAGTCAGCTACTAGTCCTGTAATGGAACATGGAGGAAATAACTTGGGTTCGGTTGTCAATTAAGCAGAAATCTTGCATGCACTCTGTGGTATGTGAATAATACCTTATTGACCAATAATCTAGGAAATTGGTTGAAAAGAGGCTTCAAGGACATGTAGGACACTTTGACAAATCACTCAACCCTTCCAAAGTAGTTGGAAGCAATTTGCCAATTACCCTGAGGAATTCAGAATACTGATAACTGATAACACAAAGTGCCAAGCCCTAACTGAACAACAAAAGCTTAGCTGGAAAAAGTTATTGTATCCATGCTACTGCTGGCTCAGGAGCAACAATACATCTCACCTCTACACAAAAAGGAAGTGGAATAAATTGCTAGGTCCCAGAGATGTATTTATTTGATGCAGTGTGTCAAATTCTCAAATGTATGAACAGTCAGCTCTTATGTACTACAAAAGCTGTGTTGCTAGAGAACCTTATGTGATGCAAAATCATGCAAATGAATAATAAGATTTTTGGGGAAGAATAGGATTAGAAGCAGACACTCAAAAATAAAAATACTTTTGCGAAGTATTAAAATAAAGAATCCCAATATAGTACTTACACACTTGAGGGAAACATGTCTTCAGGATTTTCAGCTTTTTCTCTGAAGTCTTCATATATTGCTAATAAGTTCTCTTTTATCAAGCAAAATCTTACCTCAGTCTCCTCTTTGATCATCAATCCAAACTCTTAATAGATATCCCATCTCCTCCCTTATGACCTTTCCTAATAGACTTTGTAGCAGTTTACTGGTTCCTCCTAAGAAGTTTGTGGGTATTTTCTCAGCATTTTTTTCAACTGTCCACAACATCACTTCAGCAACATGCATGATGTTACATGCTCTTTCTGTTTTTTTCAAAATTTCTCCTCAATTGATAAAACGTTTTCTTTTCCTTCTCTACCTGAAGTTTTAACACCAGTATTATTGTTTGGTACCTTACTGTAAATTACTTTACCATTTTAGGAGGGAAAAAGCATACTTAAGTAGTAATAACACCTGGGCTATCTTCAGGAAGGTAATTTTAGAAAAGTCAGGATGATGACTACAATCATGCATTGTGAGACAAGATTTTGATCTTGTCTCAAAATGCAGATTAAAAGGGGGACAGGGCTTTGATCATAGGTTTGTGGTCACCGTCTTATTTATTTTTTTAACTTTGCCTATGGACATCCTTGAATAACATCAAAAAATGAGAAGAGAGGCACAATAGATGCTAACAAAGTAGCATACATGTAACAAACTGAGTTGAATGAGCAGTAAACAAAGCAGCAATCTGTTAATGTCCACTTAGGTAGTGCTTGCAGCATTCATCTGCCATGTCTCATTATTGCAAAATTGAGTGTCAGAAAATCATGGATAAGCAAACATGCCTCCTGCTTTACAGAGATTGTCCCATTTATTAATTGTGCATAGGTGAATTCATGTTGTATAAACACTTGTATGAGAACTGACTGTAATAGGATGAAGCTGTCAGGCCATTGCCATAATTCCTGTTGTATTAAAAAGCTCAGGGACATGGCATAACTTTACATAATCAAAATAATGAAGTAGATAATTATAGACTACTGTGGACTACAATCTAAATAAATTGCATAGTTTTTAAGCTACTGGAATTTATTGTGTCATATTGCCATCATTTCTAATCACCTGGAGTAATCAAAAATTCCTTCACCCCTCACTACACCCAAAGGAACAAAAGAAGGAAACACAGACAGCACATTGCTCCACCCAGTGGAAACCAAGGGGGAACAAAAGAAGGAAACCCAGACAGCACATTGCTCCTCCCGGTGGAAACTGACAGGACACTGGTCAGTTTCACTTTTGAACTTCTCCTTAAAGCATCTGCAATGGAATACCTGGGAAGGCTGAAGGTGAGGACCCAAAAGAACAGGGGAGACAAGAGTTTCTTCCTGTGAGGAAGCGGATGCCCACGCACACTTGCAAATGGGTTGACTGGTTGCAATTTGGGTTCACTGAAGCTCAGCTGGCAATAAAACCAACTGAAGTCACAGAAGCACAAGGGTCCAGAATTGCTTCCTCACCTGAACTTAACCTCAGCACAGACAAGTCCCGGCAGTATCTATTTTGTGCTATATACACCATGACATCACTTTCACCTTATCCCCAGCCTATGAGTGTGAAAGATTTAAGTCATCCTTAGTTGTGCAGTATCAAAGTCTTTCCTCTTTATACTGACATTGTCTAATAACAGTCCCAAACTCTGTTAAGCTTTTTTTGTTTCCTTGATGAAAGTTAGATGACTAAACAGAGTAGGAACAGAGGCAATAAAGGCAGGGTTAGAGCCTGGCAACAGGGACAGCCAATTTCATGCTAGCATAGCTTTCCGCTGACTTGAGGATGGGTGGAGAGCCTTCAGTTCTACAGTGGAGAAAGGCTTCTTGGGTGGAAGTGCTTGTAGACCTGGAAGACCTACAAGTCTGAGGTCCTATTCTTTTGTGCATTTTGAAAGATCAGAAATATCCTTTTTAATTATTATTAGTATTATATTTTGTTTGTTTATTTTTTATTTATTTTTTGTTGGATGATAGACATCTGTTTATCCCCAGCATGTTTAACCTCAGTAACTGATGATTGATCCACTTCTTCTGCTGGAACTTGATTCCAAGCTTCCATTACTACATAGGTAATATATACTAACATTATTTTTGAACTTCCCTCCTGTCAGTTTGAAGTTATGCCCCTTTATTCTTGGTTTTTTGCTTAATACTGAAAAAAATGCCTTCTAGAACCTTATTCACACCCTTGATCTAGTTAGAAATTAGAAGCTTTGCAACACTTCCCAAAATGTTTTGCCTTTTCCTTAAAATTCTGCCAGTGCTTTGCCTAAATTTTCAGAAGCATAAAAATCACTTTAGATAAAATCCCGTGCCAATTTTCTTGAGATGTCTCCTGCAAGTCAAAGGTGTTTCTGTTGAACATACAGCTCTATATGATGTGAGAAGATAAGTGGTTTTAGTGGTTCCCATAATTCTTTCTGAATATTAACTATAGACAGAGAAAGTTACTGCAGGATATGGAAAGAAGTCTCATCTTCCAACCTGGATGCTCATTCACAGGGAACACTGGTAAAAACAGAGTAATCTGATAACCTAATTTTAAAATCTCAAAAACTGCTATTTTCTTTTGTGATTAATCCCATTATTTTAGGCTTTTGTACAAGATGTTGCTCATTAAATCTGTTGATCCACTAAATTTCTCTTCCCTCTTTTTTCCTCTCTCTTTCTTCTCTTTTCTCTTTCATGGATTTTCTGATTGCCAATTTCCTTATCTGTTATCTTTGTGTGTTTAAGTAACAGGAATTATGTGAAATCATTTATTGGACTGAGGTAATAGGGAACAATTGCTGATAACAGGTAAGAATAGCAGTGCAAATATTATATGTCCTAGAGTAAATTCAAGCAAAGGGTTCCCATTACCCTGGCAAAAACTTAAGAAAAGCTAATGGAACTCTCATGGCTATGAGCCTTGGCTAATAATGAGTTCTACTGGATCAATCTGAATGCCTTCCATTTGAACAAAGTCATACATATTTTATTTAGGTCTCAAACCATAATATTTCCTGTCATGGAAAATTCTGGAAATAACTCTACTTGATGACTTCCTAATTTAATACTTAGACTCATTTTGTTATATAGAACAAGAAGACTAGTGACACAAGTGTTACCACCAATGGGAAACAGCCCACCCACAAGAGCAACACAGCTTTGTTGCTGCAATAGATATATCACTTTTTTTGTTTTGGTTACACCAAGGACAAACCAGAAATCAGTCAACTCAGCTGCTGAAAACAGATGATGGCAGAAGGACACAGGGAGGCAGAAATGATTCTTGGGACGTATGAAGGACATGTGCCCTTGATGTAGTATAGTGGCTGATATAAGCAGAGAAATCTAGGTTTCCATTTTTAACTCTGGTTCCGAGGATGGAGTGGTCTTCAGAAAGCTGCAATTTTCTCAGTTTCAGCATTCCTAATATAAGGGATAATAGTACACCTCTTATCTTATATGGCTGTTGATAAAGTATATGAAGCAAATTGTAATGCTAAACATTTTACTGGTCCAGCTAGGCTAGTCTTCAAAATCAAGTTGTGGATATAATCAGTTGTTTTGGGGGAACGGAGGTCTAGTTTCATGTGAATCCATTGCAGAATGGGATGCTTCTGGTTCTGCTTTGTAGTGAGGAACCACTTGATCTTTAACATCTTGTGATATGACATCATCCAAATGGCTACCAGCTGCAACAACAGTAGTAGATAAAGGGGGGGGGGAAAGGGAAGTTACACTGTGATGTTCATGTTTGCTTTTTAAATTTTTAATGGTTTTAATAGTTTTCTAAATTTCATGTATTTGGCTGGAAAAATCAAAGGTACAATAAATAAATAAAACGATGTATACAGAAGTGCTGCTTCCACTAAAGACCTTGCTGTTTCCTTAAACCTTGGGCTAGGCAAGATGGAGACTCTCATTAGCTGTGTTTTATATATGTTTTTCTATGGTTTTTGGCTAGATTGCCCATCTGGGTCAGCATTTATTGTGTGATTTTTATTTTGTTTTGGAGTTAGATTGCACCAAAATCAAATAGACAAAGTATATCTAGTGTATGTCACTTGAATTTTGTTTCTGATTTGGCCATCCATAAGTTTGTAAGATCTTAGGCCGCTACTTCCTTGCCTATTCTAAGTCTATAAAGGAATGTTCTTTGTCAGTGTTCTAGGCCAGTAATGGAGATCCCGTGTCTGCATGCTCAGTAACCAATCCTAAGGCTCTTCATTCTTCCTTTGAGGTTCAAAGTTACCACAAATGGAAAATACTGTATAGCTCAGGGCCTGTAATTAACTGGAAAACAGAAAGTGCACTGTAATGGTATATAGGAATGACCTTGAGAGATAGAGCAAAAAGATAAGAGGTATCATAGCCCACAGCTGCACAGTGGGCAGAGCAAGAGGCTCAGGAGGGACTCACCCTAAGTTGTGACTGTAAAGGGGATGGTGGGAGAACTGTAATTTCAAACTTAAAAGATTCCGCTAATATAGCTTAATTAACTGATAAATTAGCTGGTATTATCTGCATTTCTTATCTGGTCTACCTGGTAAGGTTGACAGCATCTGCCTTAATCTGAAAAACTTTTAATTAAAGGGATTTTGATTTTTCCAAATGGGAGAATATTTCAGTCAAAGGCCCCTCTCCACAGCCTGAATTTGAAGAAACACCTTAATTTTAGATTTTCCTATCGTTGTTCTCTGGCCTGAAAACACTAAAACATTCTTGCTTTTCAATTACCTTACAATGCTTACATGATATGCTGAATCATGCTGACGAGAATGAATGTGATTTTTCTGCTGCTCTAGACAGGGATAAGTTTTATTGTCTTGCAAGTAGAGTGTCATTGCTTCACCTTTTCATATTCATAATATTTTGTCTCAAGCAGGTTACGTATGAGTATGTCTATATAGAACACAAAGGACTGCTTATCGTATGTTGGATCTGCCACCTCATCAGCCCCAATAAATTTGGAGGATGGTAGATGGACTCTCTGTCATTAGCAAGAGAATTCATTATGAATTACTTTCAATTCTCTGAAGGCTACTGTTGCTCTCCAATTCTGTGTAAAGGGACTTTCCACAGAAATGAGACTGTGTAATTAGTGCCTATTCATTTTTATTTTATTTATTTTATTTTTACATTTATATACCGCCCCATTCCGAAGACTCGGGGCGGTTTACAGCTTTATA
>JANHFL010007095.1:20778-32148 GCA_032468155.1 Oxyrhabdium leporinum | reverse complement strand
TGATGATGATGATGATGATGATGATGATGATGATGATGATGATGATGATGATGATGATGATGATGATGATGATGTGCAGACAAAAGTCTGCAGTTCTAGAAACAAGTACAGGTAATTCTCGACTTACTACAGTTCCTTTAGTGATGCTTCAAATTTACAAGAGCACTGAAAAAAGCGACTTATGACCATTTTTCACAATTACAACCTTTGCAACATCCCCATGGTCATATGATCAAAAATTCAGATGCTTGGCAACTGGTTAATACTTGTGACTGTTGCTGTGTCCCCGGGATCACGTGATCACCTTTTGAGATCTTCTTGACAGGCAAAATGAATGGGGAAACCCGATCCGCTTAAACAACCAAGTTGCTAACTTATCAACTTCAGTGATTCACTTAACAACTGAAGCAAGACAGGTTGTAAAATGGGGCAAAACTCGCTGAGTGAATGTCTCAGTTAACCACAGCAATTTTGGGCTCAATTGTGGTCATAAGTCCAGGACTCCCTGTAAGTTGTTCCACGAGCTTTTGGGGCAACACAAAATTCAAATAATGTCAAAGATGTCCTATGTCAGTGGATGAACCATAATGTCCAGATAAAGGAACACCAACATCCTCGCCAAGTATGTCTATATTTTTCAATCCTCACTGCTAAAGATATTCTTCCAATTGAAAAGAATGTGTGTAGCTCATGGCTGAACTGTGGAATCCTTGGAGGTTTCTAAGCTTAGTGTTTTCTTGCAGATATTTCATTACCCAACTACGTAACATCAATGCTAGTGAATGTGGGGTTTGCTCCCTGATTATATTGTATTTGTTTTTACTTATTAGATTTATGTGCTTGCCCTGCCACTGTTTAAGCAGGGATTAACACCAGGCAAACCATCAAACAGAAAACAATACCCTAATCAAGAAAATACCAAGGAGAAAACCACATGAACAAGTCGAGTAATGAAATGACTGCAAGCAAACACCCCAACTCAGAGAGCACTAAGAATTCCAAAGATATTCTGCTAATGTTCTCTACAGAACTTGTCACAGTGATTTCACATTACTGTAGAAGAGAGCCTTCATTTTGCAAACAGGTCCCAGAATTAAGTCTAGTCTTTGGAAAGTGGCTGTCAGTCCTTGTGGACTCTACAAGGAATGTGAGGGACAAATGGGCTGACTTGAGATAAGCCAGTTCCTCATCTTTGTATTAAAAATATTGGGCTTTTTTCCGACAAATTACATGAAGTAGTCAAATGACTAAATTGGTCAGTCTTCCCATTTCATTGCTAAAAAGATAATTCAAAGACTAATAGCCACCTTCAGTTGAGAAATAATTTCTTTCCAACTATAAAAGGAAAGGAAAATGATGAGGATGGACATACGCAAGAACCATTACCTAACCAAAAAGGGGCATTTTTAAAAGTTGTTATCTAAGCAAAAAGGGACATTTTTTCAGACATTTTTCAGAGTCTGAAAAATAAGAAGGGGAGATCTTCTTAAGTCTTGAGACTTGCAAAATTAATGTCAACCTCACTAAGTAAACCAGACCAGGAAATCTATTCCACAGGAAATCTAAAAGTACCTTTATTGCAAATGGCTATAGTAACATAATCTTGCAAGTTTGATTGAACTATACCTCTCTATCACCCTTCATATACTCTAGCTCAGGGTTGTCAAACTCCCAGCCTGCATCACACACTAGCCATGCTCATGCCCTGTTTAGCATAGGGGAAAAAAGTCCCGATATGTCATGTGATGCCACCGTGACAGCGTGAGTTTGACACCCCTGTTCTAGCTGGTGGGTAGCAGATTGTGAATGTTGCAAAGCGACAATTGATGTTTGAGAGCATAGAGAACATTGCCCATAATGGAAGGATGGAGTTATTTCCTGAAAAGAGTGGAAGAACAATGGTTGGGACAGTGAGGGTTCTCCTGGAACTTTCAAAGGTGAATTAATCTGAAAGTGGCAACTTCAGGAACCTCTTCAACATGAATGGCTTTGGGAGATTCAGTAGGGACTTTGAGGTTAGGCTTGAACTGGCAAGAAGGTTCCCAGTTCTGAAGTGGAGAACCCTGGTTTTAAGCCAGCCTGGGGAGTTCTGGTGATGGAGGGGATCCTGGAGAGTTATTACTGTGTCATCTGGAAGTGAATTTAGCTAGGCTAAAAAGTTTGAGAAAAGCTGCTCCTCAGATGGGAGGCAGGTTGGTAGCAGAGAGGGCCATAATGGTAGTGAGATAACAAGGTGTATTTGGACTTTAGTGAGAAGTGGCTCATTAGCAGAAGTTCCTCTAGAAAGGGAGGGTATAAGTACAAGAAATGAGCATTACAAGAGTTTTAGAATATATTACTAGTTGCGTGAGGGTATTGCTCACTTGTAGATATGTTCAACTAAATTTTACGAGTTGCAGCAACGTTGAAGCAAAGAGGAGGAGATATGGATCTTAAAAGATGTTCTTTTTGTGGCCAGAATTCTGCTCTTGAAGTGACAAAAGTATGAATGTCTGTTTGTTAAATTAGCAACAAACTAGGGAGCTTGCTGGTGTACTGACAGCTCTGTTTCTTGACAGGATTCTGTCCCCAAATTCCTGGATCTGGTATTCCAGTTGATGTTAGTATCCTTCTCTAGCCTTTTTGTCTTTGGTGACTTCAATATTCATGCAAAGGGCAAAGGTTGGATGACCCAGGAGTTGCTACCTCTCCATGGCACTTATGGGGTTATCTTCAGTAATCTCTGGCCTGACACATACAAGCAATCATATGGGCTTATTTTTACTTCTCAGCAGCTAAGCTGTAATCTGCAGTGCAGAACAATACACCTAGCCCATCACTGCAGTCAGAACACTTCCTTGTTCAGATGAGATTGTCAGCAACATGTGACCTCTTTCAGGTGATCAATTTTCTTCAGACTGTCCCCATCTCAGTCATTTCATGGATCCAGATAAATTCTGACAGGTGCTTTGAGAGTTTCCCAGCAATTTGGCAGGGAATTCTGTTGATTGCATAATTGATCCTGGAATCAGGGGGCAAGCTGGTCTTCTGATATATTGACTGTTCCTAGATGGAGTTCTGGGACAAAGCCAAAAGTGAGCTGTTGCAGATGAATCATAGTTCATGCCCAAGCTTATACCATGGTCATAAAAGAGGCCAAATACCTCTACTTCTCTTCTTTAATGATCAGTGGGCTGTGAACCAGATATCTTGCCTAGGGTGCCCTAAATCTGTAGAGTTGGACTGAGCAAATAGGATTCCCTCCTGGCTGCTGGGTGTTTAATGTAGTAGCTGGACAGCATCTACACATGTTGGTATTTCCTTTATCCTTTTGACTCTGAAATATAGTGTGCTTTCAGATGATCAATGCTTTAGGAGGGACAAATGCCTGCAGTCTTGAAAGAAATGGTGTGCCCCCTTCTCAAGAGACTCTTCCTGGATTCAGCAGGCTTGTACACCAATAATCCAGTCCCCAATCTTCTTTTTTAGAGAGATGCTGTTGAATTAACTTCAAAACACCCTGATGGAAGCAGATTATCTGGATAATTTACAGTCAGTTCTGGCACAGACACAAGAGTGAAACACTAGTGATTATCTAGGAGATTATTAGTCCTGGATGAAGTTAGTCCTATTACAACTCTTGGTATTAAATGCCATTGATCATTACACCTTTCTGGACTGCCTCTGAGCGCTTGGGAAAGAGGCATGTTCTGTGTCTTCCATAGGAGGTAGTTCATTAGTAGTGAGGGAGATCTCATTCTGGTTTGGTGAGTCCAAAATCGAGGGCTGTGGGATTCAGTACTCTCCCTCCTGCATTTAAACATCAGCATGAAATTGCTAGGAGAAGGGATCCTCTGATCTGTGGTGTGGTGTGATCAGCATCCAGATGATGCCCAATTGTATGTCACCAAGATAACCTGGGACAGGAACTTTCAAGGTTTTTTTATGGAGACTTTTGTGGCTGAATGAGACATGCTAAAACTGAACCAAAGCAAGAAAGATGCATTGTTTCTTACTGTTCAATAAGCTTACAGTGATGAGAATGGAACACCTTCAGAGGAGAAAATCCATAAATTTGAGTCCTTCTGGATGGACAAATGGACGACTGAAATATGTTCTGCATGGGGCTGCTTTGGAAGACAAGCTGGAAGCTGCAGTAGCCTGCATGTTTGGCAATCACCACAAGCACCAGTGCTGCAGGCTCTGAACCGGCTGCCAATAGGTGCAACTCAAAGGATCTATGTAAACCCTTCATGATTTGTCACCTAAATATTTGTGGATCTGCCTCTTCTCTCCAGATACATTTATTGAGAACACTTTCTGGAGGTTCCCTACCTCAGTGAGGTGCGTGGGGGGGGGGCAAAAGCTGGCAGGTGCCGTTTCTCAGTGATAGCTCCTTTTTTGTGGCACAGGCTCAGTTTGGTTAGGCCTCATTCACCCTCAAGCAGTGATGATGATGATGTCATCCATTCAGTCATGCCTGACTCTTGGCAATTCTATGTGGCAGAGTCTCCCCACATCTTCCGATCTTGCGCTACTTGAATTGTTCTGTGTTCTGGCTGGTGTCAGCTTTGATGGTATCCAGCCACCGTGTTCTTTGACAGCGTAGTTTCCTTTTACCACTAACTCTTCCCAGCATAATTGCTTTCTCCAGTGAATTCCTCCGCATGACACGGCCAAAGCAAGTGAGATGTAGTTTTGTGATTTAGCCTTCTAGGGACAATGTCTGGTGTTATGCCAGGCAATAGGCTAGATAATTTTTTTTCAGTTTATTATATTATATTTATGTTGAGTTTATAGTGAAGTTTTGAAATATGAATTGCTGGGGACATGCACACACACACAATTTTCAAAGTAAACAAAAATGTTTCATTAAAATCAATTTAAAACCTCATATAAATAATGAATACCTATACTACACATGCCTGTAGCCATAAGGTATAGCAATAGCACTTAGACTTATATGCTGCTTCACCGAGGTTTACAGAGTCAGCATATTGCCCCCAACAATCTGGCTCCACATTTTACCAACTTCGGAAGGATGGAAGACTGAGTCAACCTTGAGTCGATGACAATCAAACTGCCAATCTGCTGGCAGCCGGCAGTCAGCAGAAGTAGCCTGCAATACTGCATTCTAACCACTGCGCCACCACAGCTCTTATATGTCAGGAGTCATCATGGTGAGAATATAAAATTAGTAATCCTGAACTTGTGTACTAGAGTTCTGAGAATTCTGTCATGGTCATCTTGGCCAAATGGTCCTCCTCAGATTGCCTTGTGATTGTGATCTGCCATAGGTTTCTAATGGGGCATATAAAATGTGATATACCGAGATAACCTAATTTTGTATCGTGAAAAGGACAAAATTGGGCAGAAAGGTGGAATCTGGCAGCCCGACAATTTTTTTTTAGGAACTGGTAGGCTGTCTTTGGCAATGCTTTCTGGCATTGCCTTCTTTGCCCAGGAATTCCCTAGCACAGAAAGAGGTAGTTCTGGAAAGCACATTTTCAAAGCCTTTCCTTTGTAGGGCAATCTGAAATAAATTAAATAATGTAATTGCAATTCGAACATTGTATGGTCCAATGTATGGCCCTTTGGGGGTAAAATGCTTGCCCGTTTATCTGTTGGAACAGCCTTAATGATTAATGGTATTCAACTTTCTGCAAGTTTTTAAAATTTACTCTTATTTCTGGATGTTCTGAAAATTTATAGCAGCCAGTTTTTACATTGGCATCACAACAAAATGCTGATTTTCCTGCCTTCCAGGCTGTTGAAATAATTCATTTGACTATTAATAGCTCAGGATTTCAGAGAGCTATTAATTCAGAAAGAGAGAATGATGGCAAAGTCAAGCATGTTCTACTCAAGTTTTTTCACTAGGGCTGCTGAGGACTTATTTTATATATATATATATATTTATAAATATATTTTATAAAACATATATAATATACACACACAATTATATACACACACATATACATACACACATATATACACACCTAAATTTGCACCCAACTATGAAAGTAGCAACTTTGCACACACAGTATCATTTTAATCAGTGACTGAAAAAAAAACTATCAACGTGAATTCTTATTTTGAATATAAACCACAGGAAGTTTTGAAGCATAAGCAGAGTGTGTGGGCATTCAGTAAACTCATCATATTTCAAAATGCTTAGTAAGTAGAATTGCAAATTAATAAAAAACCAAAAATTTAAATTCATTTCCTCCCCTCCGCCCCCCGATTGCTCAGTTTGATTTAAAATATAATGCAATGCAGTGCCACACAATACAATATAAATTCATCGCCCCCCTCAGATGTGAAGTGGAACTCAACCACATTTTAGTGAGTATGTGGTTAGAGATCCTGACTTGGAATTAGCATTTTCATGTACTTATCCAACTCACAGTAAAACAAGTATTTTTATATAGACATACCCATCATACGGTTTTGGGGAAATTACATAGAAATACCATCTAATGATTTGGGGGAGTTAGAAGTCAGTTCCGACATGGTGGGGTTGTTTTTCTTTTTTGATGACTTGAAGTCAACATTGATTCCTGGTGACTTCCTGGGCCGGTCCTTACAGATTTCTTGGCAAGATTTCTAAGAAGTGGTTTGCCATTGTCTCCTTCCTAGGGCTGAGAGAGAAGGACTGGCCCCAGGTTACCCAGCTGGCTTTGTACCTCAAGTGGGACTAGAACTCAGCTTCCCATTTCTAACCTGGTGCCTTAATCCCTCCATCAAACCCGTTCGAATATGGTGTTAGCTGGTTCATAAAGAATCATACTTAATACTGTATGCAAGTTGTTAGACTAATCTACCAGCAATACAAGTACAACGCATCACAATTGGTAAACACAGAATTAAAAATGGCCTCGATGGTGTTTGACATTTAATTTCAACAATAATTAAATAGGCCTAGGTAGGATCATCAACAGCTTGATCACAGCAATGAAAGCTGGTCAGTCCCACAAACCAAGGCCTATTTGAGTAATGAAAGAGAAGAAAATCCTGCTTTGTGAACGTAGCCTGTTTGAGCGTTGGTCCAATGGGGAGATTTTAGGAAAATTGAAGGTTTTTGCTGCCTCAGTCCATAAGACCGACCAGCCTTGCCTCGGTCTTATGCAAAGTTTAACACTATGGGAAGGAGGAGAAAGAGGAGTTAGACTGTAATAGTGATTTAACCAAGTGGAAGTCTACTCAAGTGTTAAGGGTCTATGCAAAATGGAATCTGTTTGAGATGCAACTGCTACCCCTTTAAAAAGAAAGTAGGTGGAGCTGTAACTGCTGCCACTATACTATGGCCTTGGAAGCCAATTATCTTGAAAATGCTAATTATGGACTGCCTGCTTGGTACCGGAGAAGCAAAGGGCAAGGCTTCATAGAAAAAGGCTTCAGTTGCCAATCCAATGTAAGACAACTTGAAACTTGTATGGGTATAGATATTTTTCTGCATATATGAAATTTATAGAATTTGTTAATGTTGTCCCAGGAAACTGTGTGCTAGCAATAGCCCCAAATGGTAATAATATCAGCATCAATACGGTAGAGTGAAGCAGGTTTATTGAGCTGGGTATCAACATTTAGAGTGAGACTCTGAAGAGATAGGGAGGAGGGTGATGTAATCCCACAGCACTAGTAGCACACTTCACTTCTATGATGTGCCTACACACGGTTTCAGATTTCCAAGATGTAAGGATGAGTTTCCAGACTGATAAGGATTCAGAAAACACAACCACATATATACATATACCACACACACATACTAGTAACACGTTCCTGCATCATCAGTGAAGAGACCTGCCAGTTAACAGAAAGGCAAAAAAAAGTCCAGCCGACAAGAGTTCTCCTAACTCCATTCCTTTCTTCTGAATAAACCTTGCTGAAGAGTCTCTGAGAATCATGGCTGAAAAAGGCATTAATTTTAATTTTAGCTGGAGGTCAAGCAGCCTGACACAAAATTGGTTGTCCTTGTAATGGTGACTCTTGCATCTTGAGCTTGTTAGATCTGTATCTTTTTCAACTCTTAAGGATGTAGAATTGTGGTAACTTCTTTAACTTTTCAATGGCTACCAGATGCTTTATTCTCATGAACATTTTTCCTAAAAACTATACAGTCAAGTCTTACCCACCACTACATTTCCATTAACAATTTTATTTTTAATTACCTCCCTTTCTCCCACCCCCAACATTTTAATACTATGACTGTTTGGTACTTGTCAACATTTATCTATCTACACATACACACTACACATACATTTATTTATTTGGGGGGCAAAAACTCCTTCAGCAGATTTTTTTTTTTAAATCCAAAGAAGAGTCTTTATTTGGAAGAATCTTACAATAGAGTCATTTGGAAGCTCTAATGAACATATGATCCCAAAGTTGTGACACTGCATTTCACAATCTCAGAACACTGGTCAAGGTTCTTCTTAATTCTATAGAATTTCTCCACATATTCGGATCGACTCAACAGCTCCACAAAATCTTCATCGTGAGTTATCACAAGCAGCTGAAAGTTACGTTGCTGAGATCTACTTTTGATTATCCTTCAAAGGAAAAACAAATGCTGCAGATGTAATATCAAAGCTTATATAATCCAAAATGCACACTTAACTAATTTTTCTATTCCATTTTATAATTAGGTGAGAGAAGCTCCAAGAAAACTGCACCTCAGATTGCGATGAGGCCATTAGTACTTCAAGAAAAATAGAGTGTGTTACTTGGAAGACGTCAGTATTAGGCTTGTCCAGATCCCATTAGAAGTGGTGTCAGGCAAGTAAAAATGCAGAACAGGACCTATTCAGTTCTGAGGAACAATATTAACTAACCATTTTTAAAATGTGGTTTCTGTTAGATAACTAAAATATTTCTATTTATTAAAAGCTTTACCCATACCCCTTTATTTCTTTAGCCATAAAATTATTTCTCTTGCTTTTATACTACTAATTTTTTAGGGCTGAATTCCAATTCTAAATGTAGGAACTTGCTGGTTAAAAAAAAACAATATTAAATTCTATGTCATGTTGATGTCTTTAGATCAATAAACTCCCTTTTCATGACCTTGTAATCCCTTAATTTGGGGTAGAATTGATTTTCTACTAAACAGTGAGTGGCATGCAACTCATGAGGCCTCCGTTTGCCAGGCGGGGGCTTACTTCCACATCACATTAGCCAAGAGTAATTTTCCAAGTTCTACTCCACGTATGATCTTCACCAAGAAGCACTGGAGCTTTAGCCTTAACCTGAGTAGTTGTTCAATTACACAATGGAATGTGAATGCTAGCTGAACATAGAAGAAATACTTCTGCTTTTCATGCTGTGGTAGAGGATAGCATCATAGCTTCCAATTTGGAACAAAAAAGTGGTAGATAAATATAGAACAGATTCACCTGAAACTGAATCTATTGATGCTAAAACTTTGCATCCAGACAATTACCTGATTTACTTAGCTGTTGATTATGCATGGAAAGTTTCCACAGGCTTAAATTTATGCCTGAAGAAGGATGACTGATGAAGACTGTTTATGTCTTCATACTGACTGTAACTGAACCCAGACATCGTAACTTTGAAACTGGATCATAAGTCCAATTTTCAGGATTTGTCATAACTTTGAACGGTTGCTAAATGACTGGCTGAGTCAAGGACTCCCTGTAATTTTTAGTTCCACATAAGTAAATCTTAATCTTAGTAAAATCTGTGGATACTTACTCCACCAATGCATGTGCAAGAGATTCAATATTTTCTCGATCAAGATTGGTAGTAGGCTCATCCAATGCAAGAATACCACACTTGAGACAGAAGGATTCAGCCAGAGCAAGACGGATAATGAGAGAGGCAAGAACCTAAAATTAAAATAAATATCACCATTTGATAAATGGACCAGAATACAAATGTATTTAAAATCAATGCAGTGCTATCACTAGTATTCCCTTACTATGTGAGAAAATGCTAAGAGTGCAGTTTAATGTTCAAAATGCTAAGAGTGCAGTTTAAGATCACCAGTTTTCTTAAATAAATATCATTTCCAAGCTTTACTATGAAAAAAGTATTAGCATATTTGTAGCATACATTAATTTGATGCACGTTATTAGCAATGATTAAACTTCTGAGCCCTCAGATAAAAAAACCCCCAATTAAACTTATCTTTCTAAGGCTGAAAGTATCCCTAATAACTTGTGTACCTTTATAGCACAGTAGTACTGAAACAACACCAAGCTTATCTTGACTGATCACTCTAGTTTTTCCATGGGCTGATCCTCCAATCTCGTGGGAGAAAAATATGGATCTACTAGACCACTTGTTATATGGGGTGGAAAAATGTAGTCTGTATATAAAAAGACCCTTTAGAGATGACTACCACCTGGGGTAACCTGGCATTAGTCACCAGCATTTCCTATGTAAGCATTTAATATTTTAAATGTATAATATTAAAAGGTCTATACACTTAAATTGGCTGAGTGACTTTCTCCTTCTATGAACAGAAAAAGGGAATAGGGTATTTTGTAATTATTATCTTTACAATTTTCTTAGTAAATTCACTTCTGTTTCAAGTATTACTATGAAAATATTCATATATTTCTGGAAGGTATGATTATCAGTGTGAAAGCTTAAATGAGAGAAACAGCATGTTTTACTTCAAATGGTTAAACTGGAGAAATCTGAGTAATACATTTCATTACAAATGAAAGACAATCATGACTCATTACTATGGTTACTTTCTGAATTCAAGACTGAGTGAAAGTATATGAAAAGTTTCTAAAACTTTAATTTGCATTACAATAGGCAGCATCTAAACTACAGTGGGTATATTAGTTCTTATTTTATGAACCAAAACATAATTGAAAATGACTAGGTAAAATGTACCCAGAACAGCATCAAGTGCCTGCTGGATTTTAAACAAGCCACATAAATCTGCAATCATATCCTATGGTACATAACTATCACATTTTTTTCACCAGTAAAAAAACTGAGATCTTCCCATCTAACAATCTGCTTCACCATGCTTTGTCATTGAAAGATGCAATGGTGATGGGGTTTGCCCTCAGACCTCTCCCCCTCAAGAAAACATTTCCCCCCACCTCCCAATTAAAATACAAAATGTTTTTTGCTTAACTGCAGTTGACAGATTCCATGTAAATTAAGATGTGCAAAGTGAGGATTAGAAAAGAACATTTAAAAAGAGATTGCTGAGAGTTTCTTCCCTACACCAGGCATGGCTAACCTGCAGCCTACCCAGCTTGTGTTTATGAATCTTTGCATCTGTGTTATGTATGTATGTATGTACGTATGTACCGTGTTTCTCAGAAAACACGACCCACCCCAATAATAAGCCCAACTCTACTTTTTGGGGGGTGGGCCTAATTTTGCCCCACCCTGAAAATAAGC
>JANHFL010007095.1:0-12911 GCA_032468155.1 Oxyrhabdium leporinum | reverse complement strand
GCAAGGAGGCAAATTGCTGGGAGGCAGAGGCCGAAGGGTGGGGGCTGGCGGGTGGACGGGGCTTCGGCAACATTCGCTGTATATGATGCATAGACATTTCCACCCACTTTTGAGGGGTGTGTGTGTAAAGTACGTCTTATACACCAAAAAATACAGTATTTTAAACAGCCACTTTGGTGAACAGATAATCTACACTTAATTATCGGTTGCTTAACACCAGTTTGAAATTATGATAGCCCTGGAAATGGTGGTTTATGCCCCATAAAGGACTTGTCACAAAATGTCGCACACAGCCCCCCCATGGTGACATAATTGTGATATGGTGTTCATACCTATGTCCAGCTGCCAAGTGCCCCATTGTCACGTGATCACAATTTGCAATGTTCTCTGCCACCTTCCTAGAAAGTCAATGGGGAAACCAGCAGGGAAGGTTGCAAACTAATACGGTCTGCCAACAGGACTCCCTTTCATCTCTGGGGGCTGGATGAAAGAGGTCCTTGCCACAGCTGAAAATCAAGCATGCATGGAACCCCAAATCCTTTCTCCCTATCCCTGCAGAGAGCCCCAAAGAGGCAGGGAGAGAAGGACGTCCATTTCTGGGTCTGCCTGAACTTTGGCAGCCAAAATTCAAGAATGCTTGCAGCCCCAAATCCCTTTATCCCTGCCTCTGCAGACAGCTCTTGAGAAGCGGGAAAAGATTCCTAGCTCTATGCCTGCTTGAACCTCACAAGCCAAAATCCAATCATTCACAGAGGCCAAATTCCTCCAGTCACATGGGCTCAACTACCGCTTTGCTCAATGACCTAGACTCCAATCCCAATATTAGTTGTTAAGTGAAGATTATTGCTATAATTAAGGCATCAGGGGAGGATGTATGAAAACTAGTGCCACCTTAGGCTCAAAACCAACTGGGTAACCTTCGGCCAGCCACTGTTTCTCAGCTCCAGGGAAGCAAGCAATGGCAAACCTCTTTCTAAAATCTTGCTAAATAAACTTCAGAGTCTAGTCCAGGTAGTAATCAAAAGTCAACATTGACTCAAAGGCAGCAAGTTATTTTAATTGACACCAGAACTGAACATTTATTTTCAGATGATATCTCATTCTGCAATAAGAATCATGTCCAGAATAGAAAGTTATATGTAGAATCAAATTGTACATTAAAACCAGCAAAAATTATTTCCACCGCAGAATAAGTCTTTCTTATTCTTGACTTTCCATAGAGACTTTGAAGCATATAAGGCAGCACATAGATTAACAAGTCCCACTGTACAAGTAGATGTCAGCCTAATGCTTCATTCAGGTTTATTTATTCAAGCAGCATAAATCATTTTAAAATTTGATACTATTGTATTTAGGTTTACAGGTGCAATAGATTTCATTAGTGGAGAATAAAGCAAATTCCAAAGGAGAGAACTAGTGTACTAATTATTGACATTCAATAAATGGAATACAATTTATTTTCTACAACTTTAGAAAACATTTGACTTTATACCAATTTTCTGTCTTCACTCTTTGTTTCCTGAAGTTGCTTTATTTTGAAGCAGCATTCATTGTTCATGTTTCCATCAAAACTTCTAGTGAGATTCTAATGCTCCTCTAATATTTTAGGTGACTTCCCTGTTATAACAGCCTATATCTATCACATTTACATCTATTGCCCTCTCTTACTAATCACCAGAATATGTTGGTTACCGCTTTATATCAGGATAACATACATGAAATGTAAGCAGGGAATGTCAGTAAACAATTTTTGGTAGAGCAGGATTACAAGTGATATTCATTCTTTTTCTGCTTTGCATTGTTGTATTTGGGTACTTGAGATTACCAGTAAATTGCATCCTCGTGATAAAAGCATAGGAGGAATTTCTGCTACATTTCAGTTACTTCTTAAGTAACAGAGGATTTTATTGCAATCACCACACAATTACATTATAAAGTCTCAAGTTAAATAATTGTTTAAGCTGAGTAGTAATTCTCAGCAAATACGATGCAATTCATAAGGTAGAATCTAAGACATCACAGAAGTTCTTGTCTATTAAGATTTCAGATTAAAGTATTACTAAAATATGGAGGACACATTATATACAATCTATATTGTTATATTACTAGATTAATGGAGGAGATAAAGGTACCTTTTGTGTATCAATATCTTGTCTAATTGTTCCCATTTCTTTATTTATTTTCTCTTTCTTTTTCTCACAATCTACTAGCTGAACTGTGACTTTCTCAAGTTCAGATTCCTTTTGCTGCAAATGAAAAAAAAACACAAACATTTTAGAGTTTAAAGTTTCATGTAAAATCATCTGATGAAACTTTCTGAAAATTATTAATTAGCTTTTTGCTAATTACCTGCTTATATTCTTCTTTCCCTCCTTGGATATAATTCTCAATCTCTTTCATATGGTTATGGATATTTTTAACTTTTTCTTTAATGTCATTTATCTGTTAAAATGCATAAGAAATATGTTTGATTCTAAGAAGTGCAAATATATTAATCAATAGCCAATATTGTTCAGGTAATATATATTTCAAAACACTATAGGTTATAACTGCATCTTACCTTAATTAGACCAGAATGTTTTGCAGAGAAGCAATTTGAAATTTTAACATGTTGCCCAGATCAAAGGAAATAAAATGTTTATTTTTCCTTATAGGTCAGTTGTGATTTCTGCAAAGATTACTATGAAGATCCACAGGTGTCTGATTATTATTTTCCTCCCCGCCTTTTGGTAATGTTTGATAAGTGGAGGTGAAAGAGTTTTATAACATCCTTTGGGGAAGTACCCTTTCAAGTAGATGCCCGACAGCTTTATAACTGTAGAACTGGCAACTTATTCTTAACTCCTTTTCTAATAATCTTTAGCACAGATAAATGTTTCCTGTTCCATAGCTATTATGCAGTAGACTAATATTAAAGCTAAGCAAATCTTTTGAACCAGAAATTTTGCATTAAGTAATGAAGAAACACCTTTCTTCCAATGGTTAAGCCAGGTGCTTCTTTTCTTCAATTCTAATATGTATTTGAAGGATTCCATTTCTCACCACTCTTCATTGTAGGAACTGTCTAATGCAGGGGTGTCAAACTCACAGTCCGCGGGCCAGATGCATCACGTGCTGGCCCCGCCCCACCCGGTTTAGCGATGGGAAAAAAGTCCCGATACATCATGTGATGCTGCCGTCACGGGGCAAATTTGATACCCCTGATCTAATGATTCCTTTGGTCTGCTTTCATTTCCTTTCTGAGGTTGAGGGTCTAGGATACTTCTGCATGGCAGTTACAGTATGTTGGACCCCAAATCCCTTGCAACCCGATTTGAAACTAATTTCTGAACACCTTCACTTGTGATAGCTGCAGGCTGCTAAGTACAGAACCAAATAATTCTGTACAGATGCAAGAAGTTATAATGGGGACAGGCTTTCTCTTTTGAAGGTAACGTGCATTCTAAGCCCCTTATTATTTATGATCTGCAAGAACAAGACAGCATTTTTGCAAACATGCATTTTCACAATAGCTCTAACCAAGACTATAGTTATCAGTAAGGAGTCTTTTATGTGTGTGAAGAATGGAGAGAATGTAATAGCTCACTTCGGACCAGAGGCTGTGTTTCGAGTAGATTGCTTCTATAAGGGAAAATTAAGGCAGGCATTTAAAAAATTGTGAAAATGATGAGAAAGAGACCTGAGTTTTAGTTTAAATGTAGGATATTTAGTTTAAATGTAGGATATGGTGGGGTTGATTTGAGTGGTTGTCACTGTCATGCTTAAAAACAATAACATGACAAAAAAATAACCAAAATACTAAAAAATAACCAATAAACAAAAAATAAATTTCCTACAAGAATATATAAACCAACTCAGGGCCAGCAGCCCACCTTCTCTTGTGTTATTTTGTAACTTGTATTCTTTCTGTTCGACAACTGTTCTTTTTCTTCTTGTAGTTTTCCCAAAGTTGTTTCCAAAGGAAATAACTGCTCCTTTGCATCCTGAAAAGAAAACAAAAAACACAAAACTGGTTTTTTTTGTTTTAGAAATCTGCTTTTTACCTTTACAGATACATGTAGCAGACTTATGATTATTTGACTGAACGTGTGAAGCTGAACAAAATTGAAACCAAGGGAGGAATAGCATTGGTAGTCCCGATGTTTGTTAATTATTTTACCTTGATCTCTCTGTTTAAAGATTGCACCTCGGTTGTTAATTCTACAGTCTGTTCTTCAAGTTGCTGTCGACGCTGCATGCTACTGGAAATCTGAAGTTTCTCAGCTTTGAGTTCATTTACTTTGCACTTTAAATGCTGGACTTGATATTGTTGGTCTTGCTTGAGTGTCTGCTTCAGTTCAATTTTGCTAGTAACTGCAAGCAGAATGAAAGGGAGTCACTTTTGAATAAACTAGGAAAAATGCAATTGGATGAAATTCGGTCTGAAGTCATGATGGTAAAAATGTGCAGTAGAGTATTTTGGGCACCTGGTCTGCGACTCCTTAAAGCAGCAACTTCTTTCCCAGGATTACATGGCTGCCTTCAGCAGCTGCAGCAGAATCCTAAGAAAGAGTGTTAAGATTCACTCTTACAGGCAAGGTGAGCCCAATGTTCGCAAGCACCTTTTTGAATCTGAACCTGAATTATCAAGTACAGTGCTTCAAACGTGGACCAAATATATTGAGATACTTAAAGAAGAAAATATGTGTTTGCTATTAGGAGTCGCAAACACATGCAATGCTTTATTCTGGCACACCCAAGTCATGTTTTGGATATTAAATTCAAAGTCTATGGTGATTCTCAGTCATCCAGGTCATGATTGTCCCAAAGGTGCTTCTTCAAGAGGCAACTGGACTTTCTGGTTTTCCTGTGAAGACGTTTCCCTTCTCATCCAAGCAGCTTCTTCAGCTCTGACTGGATGGTGGGGAATGGAAGGTTTGAAAGAGGGGTCAAAGAGGCCATCTATGTCAACATTGAACAACCCTCTCTCAACAGAGGGGGAGGGATACAATATCATCTACCTCTAGTCTACAACACAGTCTGTTCATCAATTCCAAGAAGGCTCCACACCCATTTGCACCATTCAGATGACCCTTATGACACAGATAAACCTCCAGGTGACCTTAATGACCCACTAAAAGAATGCAAATGACCAGCTGTCTACAAGGGGTATAAATCCTTCCATTCCCCACTATCCAGTCAGAGCTGAAGAAGCAGCTCTTCGATGAGAAGCAAAACGTCTTCAAAGAAAAATCAGAAAGTCCAGTTGCCTCTTGAAAAAAAGCATCTTTGGGTTAAATCTGAAATATTGCACAGTCGTACTTAAAGGTTTTGCCTGCTTTTAAATATAGCACTACAGGTAGTTCTTGCTTGCCACGACTGGGACCAGCAACTCCATTACTAAGTGTTGCACTTGTTAAGCAAGACATCACAGGACCACAACAGACTTAGGGACTCACTTCCACTGTCATTGTTAAATGAATCACCTGTGGCTGTTAAGCAAGGCATCCCATGACCACAACGTGTGATTTTACTCCCAGCTTCTCCATTGACTCTGCTTATCAGAAGTGGGGTGTGAAGCGCACAAATGGTAATCGGGTCATGTGCCGCAGGACACTGCAATGGTATGAAATGCCCATTGATCGTGAAATGCCAGAATCTCAATCATGTGACCATGAGGATATTGTGACAGTTGTAAGTGCAAGGACCAGTCGTAAGTGCGAGGATGAGTCATAAAGTTATTTTTCAATGCTGTTGTAAGTTGGGATGGTCATTAAACAGGGCAGTCATTAAGCAAGGACTACCAGTACTGTATTTCAATTGTTAGCTCTCATAGGAAACTTCAGCTACAAGGACTACAGATTGGTAAAATTCGATTAACAACTGTCATATTTATTCTGATGGGTATTGTGTGGGGTTGTTTGGACAAGGAAATTAAGAGATAACTTCAGATTAAATTTAGGTTGTAATTATCACATTTGAGACAAGAGGGATTTTAAATACCTAAATTAATTATGTGTACATCAAAAAATATTTAACATCCTGATTTAATTTTTTTTTTTAAATTTGTGCTATGTCATTATACTTGTAAAAGTTTTAAAAATTAGGAAAAACTCCTGGAAATAAAGAAACAGAGACTTGTAACAGAGTTTCCAATATTTGAGTTAAGAAAAATGTATTTGTTAATAATATTACTTTTTATTAGTGAAAGTAAGGATGAATTTTAATTTTAGTTAAGCACTTGTACTATAAGTATTTCTATCCTACCTTTTCTTCGGGAGCTCAAGGTAACACAAATATCACTCCCTCTTCACATTTTTAATTTAATACAGCAACTCTTAAAATAAATAGTGGATTATTTACTGGTATTTCAAACCACAAGATGGGCAGCATTTAATTTAATAAACAAATACATAACTACTTTGGGGAAAAATTATTCCATGATTCTGTTAATTTTAAAAACTTGATTTTAAAGATTTTGCATAGGAAACACACAGTTAAGGAAAGCAGTTTTAGTTATGAAAACATGATCTCTCCTTGTATGTCATCACCTGTGTCCCACTGATGTTTTTTTTCCTGTTTCTCTTGGCTCACTTGCAAAAGAGTCCGGCCCAAATCCACTCCCTGGAGCCTAGCAGCCTGCTGAGCAATTTTTCTTTCAACATCCTTTAGATCAATCTGAAAAAAAGCAGAAAGAAAATGCTGAGCTGCTTAACATAAGTCAATGTGTAACCATTTTGTTCAGCGATCATTTGAAGTTACAACGGTGCTGAATGAATATTAGTTATGATTGGTTGTTAAAAATCCTGCCACCCCATGGTCACATGATCATAATCTGGGTACTTGGCAACCAGCTTGCACTTAAAACCGGTCACAGTCCCCTCAATCACTTCTAGAAACTCAGTGCAGAAGCCGGCAGGGAAGGTTGAAAGTCCTGCCCGAAGTCTCTCCCACCTGTGCATCCTACCTTGGCGCCTCCACACTTGTGCTGCACTGGCCACTTGCGCACCCTCCCAGAGTTTAACCATACTCCCTCTTCACCCTCATACACCTCCCTATCCCTGAACCTCACTGTGCCTTTACTATTCATGCCCCCCTGCATTGAACCTTGCCACGCTTCTCACACCCTCACTGTGCTTCTCTCACACCTCATGCACTCTCCCTGATTTTCGCCCTATCTCCACACCCCCACACTCCCCATGCACTCTTGGAAAACCGAACATGCCCTCCCCCACCAGGCTGCCGTCACTTAACTGCCTGTGGGTCTGCTTGGGGTTTTCAATTTCCTCTTGACTTCCCCACTTAGTTGTGGGAAGGTGGCAGGAAATTGTCTCAACTAATGACCATGGGATTCAGTTAATGACAGCAACCAAGGCTGCAGTCGCTAAGTGAAGAGATTGCACTTTATGGCTGCATCACTTAGCAGTCTGCCAATTACATTCGTAACCTGGGGATTCGTTGCAGTGAATCATGTAAAATGAATGTGATCGCTCTCTGCTTTCATCCATGCAATGCAACAGGCCACCTGCTTCAGGTCACCCGCTTCAGACCACTCAAGGCCTCCCCCTACCCACCAAGATACCTCATGCTCCTTCCCCTGGTGTCCTCACTTTGCCTGTTTGCAGTCTTGGTGTGAAAAACATTTGCAAGCTGATGAGACTTTAGGGCAGCAAAATCGCGCTGCTTCAACCCTCCCATCAGCTTGTAAATGCTTTTCGCACTGAGACTGTAAGCTTCTGGGGGCCATGATCTCACACAAGATCACGCGCCCCCCAAAGCTTCCAGTCTCAGCGCAAAAAGCATTTGCAAGCTGATGGGAGGCTTGAAGCAACGAGATTTCTCTGCCCCAAAGTCTGATCGGCTTGCAAATGCTCTTTGGTTAGATCTAGTGCAGGCCTTGGCTCGCTGAGAACTGAGGTGTAAAGTACTGTAGTGCAAGATCTCGCAATACTGATCTTGTGTAATCTCGCACTACTTTAGGTCTCTGTCCTCCATGAATGTACCAAAGTAGGCAAAAGAACCGACAGCTCACTAGATTGTCTCAAGGTGAGTCTCCACAGGCCCAGTACCTGTGGAGACCCCAGGGAGCCGGGTGGGGGGGAGGAGAAACAGGCAGGACAAATGTTGCAGTGCCTCTGCCATCATCTGTAAGTGTGAAAGACTGCCATGGTACTGCAACATTCGTAACTTTGGGACTGTGTCATAAGTACTTACAGGGATTATGTCGTAACTTCAAATGGTCGCTAAGTGAACTGTCGTAATCTGAGGATCTGTAAACTCTGCATCTTAAGTCTAAGGCTGGCTTTTAATATATTAGGGGTTCCAGAATATCTATTGCAGATAAGCACAGCACATTTATACAGATGTTCCCTGCAACCTCAATTCAAGGATTCCTTCCTATTATGCGACCATTTGGGGAAAAAAGCTAAATGAAGAGACATTCTTTTCCAACAGACTTTGGCATTTTGCACGTGAAGTGTGATAAAGGAAGGTTTTGTGCACAATCTGGTAAGAAGTATCCTTACCTGATCCCTTTCCATAAGTGTAATATCCTGCAGACATGCTTTTGCACTTTCTTCCTCAGTTATGATAGTACCCAAGAGGGTTTCCTGTTCTTCTATATTAGCTTTAAGGCTTTGAATCTCTCTGTTAAGGATCTGTAGCTTGTTTCTCAACTCAGGTATATCTTTTTCATGGAGTTCAGATACTGTTTGCCTTTGTAAGAAACAGAAAGTAAAAATGCATGAGATTTTCTTCTCTGTTAACGGCCATAAAGTCAACTTAGTACAACTATACTTGGGATTCGTTTGTTTTGATTGTGATGTCCTAAATCTTTCTTTCCCCTAAGTGGAATTCTTCTCATGGCATATTCCTCTGGAGAAAAAGAGATGGGGGGAGGGGAGGAATGTGACTGTTTCCTCCTGAGCCAACTCTGCCCCCCAAATATTTGGGGATCCTTCACAACCACATGGCCACTGAAGCTGTTGAGAAGGACAACTCATTCTCTAATCCACTGTATTATTTTATGATGGAAGTGATAGAGAGTACTACTGCCTGATAAGATAGGGAACCCCTTCAATTTGCATATATCAAAACACTGCCTTCCCTGAAAACTTCATTCACTTTTCACAGCATAGAATGTTGTGATTCCTGCCTCACCTGATAGGTTTTAGAGAAATCATATCATCACGTTTTTTTTCCCTTTTCTTAAGTTCAGATTCCGTTGTCTTTAGTTTGTCTGGAGCAAGGCGCAGTTTGGCTTGAAGATCATTTATGACATCTTGCAGTTCTGCCTCTGTTTGAAAGACTCTCTGACACACCGGGCAACATGACTGGTCTTCATCTGTTAGTTGTGTGATGAACTGTGAATAAACTGCTGTGGCTCCTGCAAGCATAGCTGTATTGAAAAACAAATGCCTTTATAAGACAATGGGAAGATTGAGTTTTATGAAGTTTCATTTCTCACATTCATTTTGGTAGAGAGAATTAAGCATTCTTATTAAAGGATGATTGAAGTCACAAATTTGGACTTCCGGTTGCACTTCTGGCGCCGTCGGAAGCAAAGACCACAAGCTCTATGGCCCTGCCCCAGGTTTTCCCTGCCGGAGGGCTCCGAAAGGAGCCATAGCCACCCTGTAGGGTGGTAAAGTAAAGGGGGGCACCTTGCAGGTCAAGGAGAACCGCATCTCTCCTCCCTGACTTGGAATATCCTCCTCATCTGAAGAACAGCAGCAGTCAAAATGGCTGCCATGAAGCTGGAGGCAATCACAACACCTAAGACTGCTGGAGCGAAGTAGGTGAACAGTGTCTGGAACTGGGTGAGAATGAACTTTTTATCTCATCTGAAACCCCAAAAGAATCTGTAAAAGGATCCACAACTACTTAATTAGCTGCGACTTTGGCACTCTGGAAAAAAAATAACTTTGAAGGAACAAATAAAAGCATAAAAGACAAAAAAATTGTTAAGATATGGAAAGCTGGACTTTTAAACTGGATAAACGCTGTGTTGGGCAGATACTTTGAAAAGCCAGGACTATATATTCAAAACTGATATTATTTTTAAAGTGTGGAACAATCGGGAAAAGACTATACTGAAATTTAATTAAAGAGTGCCACCTGCAGACAAAAGGAAGAATAATGCATTATTAAAACCTTGTTTGTTAAATGCAATAATATGGAAGGAAATACTACTGAAAAGACCCCTGAAGAGTACAATATAAGATTGGACTAATAAAGGGATTTAAAGAGGTGTTTGAAGATACAAGAAGCTCTCCAGAGGAGCAACAACCTAACCTTGGGACATAAATAAAATACTTGGACTATTGCATAAAAGAGGGACTCAATAAAATTAACAAGATGTCTCATCAAGAAGGATAGAGTGGAATTTGGAAAGAGATGACATCAGCAATTAAAAATGCAAAAGAGGCATGGTCAAGACATTATCACGAAATTTTGAAATGATTGGAGACTATAGATGAAGATCTGGGAAATACAATACAAGAGACACTGAACTTTCAAGACGCCCAGGAAGAGGAGGAGTTAATTAAAAGAGGAGATGAGAAAATGGGACAGGCAAAACAAATGGAACAAGAGGGGGAAAAGAAGATAAAAATTCAAATAAGTGGGATTGATGATAAAAGCCAAAGGGAGAGTACTTTAAGGAAATTAAAAAAGAAACTGGGGAAACAAAAAGATTCTTACAGGAGAGAGAGAGGGGCAAGAGTAGATATCCTGCAAGCTAGACAATGGAAAAAGATAGAGAAGAGAGAAAATGGGCAATCAAGATGTGGAAGCAGAGAGAAATAAAGATCCAAGAGAGGAATATGGGAGACAAGCTAAGAAACAAATAATTAAAACTTTAAGGCAGTCAAGAGATGATGGTTAGAAAAGGGAACAGATTTAAGACAGCAGGGACACAATTAAAAAAAAGAGAAATAGAGGGATGGGATTAGAGAAGGGGGAGAAATAATAATATAGAAGAAAAATTAAAATTTGAATGATGGTATATTTGAATTATAAATTTAATATGAAGAAATGCATAGTTGTTAAATGTAATAGAGATGATTAATAATAGCTTATTTGTATTAAAAAGTATATGTAGAACATGGTGATTGAGATAAAAATAACTTTATAATTTGAATAAGCAATATGGTGATCGATGAGTTGTAAACTGGTTAAGCGTAATAGATAAGATTGATAATTTTACCTATACTAATGTTAGCTAAATGTAACAAAGATTATTAATAATAGCCTATTTGTATTAAAAAGTATGATATCTAAAACATGGTGATCAATATAAAAATAATTTTACAAGCTGATTAAGTAATAATAAAAGATTTTAATATCATATAAATGTGTGTATTAATATTGGAATTATACAAGCTGGTTAAATGTAATAGAGAGAACTGATAATATTTTATCTATATTAAAGATATGAAATTTAAAATAGGGTGATTGGTACAGAACTGCCAGATAACAAATCTGTAAGTGGAATAAGTAACATGATGATAGATAAGCTGAATAAGTAATAATGGAAGATCTTAATATTATATAAATGTTTGTATTAATATTAGAACTACATAAGTTGGTTAAATGTAATAGAGATAATTGATATTTTATTTACAATAGAGATATGAAATTTAAAATAGGTGATTGGCACAAAATGACATATTGAAGCATTGAATGAAGGATGATAATTTGTTATAAAGATATATAATATTGTTAGAATTATATAATTTGATTAAATAATATACATATGATGAATACCTATTTATTTGTATTGAAGGTATGATACCCAGATGGCACACTGTTCACACAATATATGTTTGTATAAAAAATTAAAAATTAAAAACTTTATTAAAAAAAGGGACCCTCCCTAGTTCCTTGGACTCTCAAGGCGAGAGGAGGAGATGCGCTTTCAGACTTGCAACATAGGGGCCAGCCTTGAGAGGTAGTCCAGGCAAGAAGCACACTCAGACACACCAGAACTATCTTTATTGTAGGGTTACATTAACAGAATCTTGCAGATTGAAAAACTGCCCCTCTTCCAGTAACTTAGGACCACAACTGAGCCCAAAAGTTATGTTGTTAAGTAAGAAATTTCTTAAGTGAGTTTTGCCCCATTTCCCGACTTTTCTTGCCACAATTGTTAAAGTGAATCTGCAGTTGTTAAATTAGTAACACAGTTGTTAAGTGAATCTGACTTTCCCTGTTGACGTTTCTCATCCGAAGGTCGTAAAATGAGATTACATGATCCTGGGACACTGCAACCGTCATAAATGTGGGTCAGTTGTTAAGCATCCGAATGTAAATCACGTGACCATGGGGATGCTGCAATGGTCATAAGTGTGAAAAATGGTCATAGGTCACTCTTTTCAGGGCTGTTGTAATGGATGCTGCAATGGTCATAAGTGTGAAAAATGGTCATAGGTCACTCTTTTCAGGGCTGTTGTAATTCGAACAGTCACTGAACTGTTGCAAGTTGAGGTACACCTGTATGCTTTAAAAAGGGCATCCCCAAATATTATTTTCGCCTCCTCTCAGGCATTCTTGGTCTCATTTGCCATTGAGGTGAATGCAGTCTTACATTTAAAAAAAACACTGTCTGCCTATTACAGGTTGGAAGCCATGTTTTTTCATTAAAGCTGATACAAATCTAGAAATTACCATGCTTGCGCTGAATTCAATTGGTACATGATTTTATCTCCAAACTACACACCCACTATGTAGGCATATACCCAAACAGGAGCGGGGACATATCAGAAGTGGAACATCCTCATACTCAATGCATGATCTCTGGATTGGCTACATTTGTGTAATGACCTTGGGAGGCCAAGAATTCCCTTGGGAGTCAGAGGAAGAGTCATAGATTAAGCGATAGTTAAATAAGAGGTAGCTGCGAATCTGCAGAAGGATTGGGGGGGGGGCATGGT
>JANHFL010007094.1:17283-30973 GCA_032468155.1 Oxyrhabdium leporinum | reverse complement strand
GAGAGAGAGAGAGAGAGAGAGAGAGAGAGAGAGATTTCTTCAGCTGAAAGTAAAACTATTCCACTTAAAAATTATCCATTAACTAGTTCTTTCTCATACTGCAGCAACCTAGGCATTATGCGAAGTGCCGACATATCCCGTCCCCCATCATTTCAAGTGTATAAACTGTAATTTTAGCAAATGAAGCAAAGAGCTAATCAAGTTTTGATTTGGTAATTACTTCTCAATTTGATTAAAGCTGGCAGCTAATCATCTCAGGAAATGTAAAGTCAATATGCCTTTACATATTGACTTGTCAAGACAGAACTTTACTGTGATCTTATAAGGACGCACCATATATTCTTAACCACTATTTCCTTTAGCGTTTCAATATTTTGAGAGTATTAGCCATTTTAAATTTTCAAAAACAGACTGAAGAATAATACATTGTTGAATCCTAAAATATTCTACAAACCAACCAAAAAGTATCATTTTTGAAGCAGCAGTTAGTGCTATATTTAACAGCACATGCTACATTAAACAAACATAATACAATTCTGTAGCATACCTGGACTCATGCAGACAAAGGTAATGACAGTAAAGGGCATACTGCAATAATGAAAGACTTAAACATAGTTTGTTCAACTGAACATTTTCAAACATGTCAGACTATACAGAAAGAAAAATAAAACATATTAAAACTGTAAACATTTGATACAAGGCAAAATGGATATTATTGAAAATATTACATCACATATGCATATGTAATAACTTGTTTGCTACTTTTTTGTAAAGACTCTTTTTATCCATATCTTAACCATACCTTTCTTTTCTGATAATTCAGAAATTTAATGGATATACAATATACTGCTGAGCTTGTTTCTGAATACATATCAGAGTAATTATAATCCTTTACCATTACAGTACTATATTAAGTAGCACAGTTGTAATACATGGAATATTAATCTCAAAAATGTAACAAACCTTTATTGTCAGTGAAAGAAACCCACATCTTTATTTGCTACCAGCTGCTTCTTCTCCTTTCTCTCTCCCTCCTTTTCAATTGGATCTAGAATATAATGGCTGAACTTTGGTTTTCCCATTTTCAGTCCAACTCTGTAATCACATACATTCTTTCTTTTTTTTCTCTTCATGAGATATCTAAATGCCAAATGCACAATAAGCAATTTGTAGCTTTCCTCATGTTTTTACACCTTCATGGATTTTTTAAATTATGTCAGTTGGATAACTTTTTTTAAAAATCCATCAGCATGGATATGATTAATAGGATAAAATATATTTATGTTGAAATCATAATGATAAAGGTTAGTCCATAAATTAATACCAAAATACTAATCTGGTACTTAATCCACCCAATTAATCAACTTTATAGGTATGTACACAATCTCGTTCTCTATCTGACACTCAAATACAAACAAAATTAGGTTTTTCTCATATAGGTATTTATGTCTTCATCATTTATTATGAATTTATCTGAAGAGCAATGAAAGTAATGTGTGCCTCAGCAGGAAATTTCAAATTAATTGGGCTAAAGCTTTTACTATTATTGGTTTTAGAGAATTCAAAAGAGTGTGTACTCAAAGGATGTTTGAAGTGTTTGCATATTAGCTACATCCTAAAAGAAGAAAAAAAGTGAATAAATGAAATAAATAAAAGTTAGTGAATAATTCAAAGTATGGAATTGTAAAAGTAGAATTAGGAAAGAGGGGAAAATAGCTCATTTTACCTCATGAATTAGTAATGATTTTTTAAGCCTTGCTTACTGAACACTCTTTTAAATGAATGTAATTTCATTGTATTAATATAAATATTATTTCACTTTAACAATGGATGATATTTTAAAGATGCTTTTTTCTTCAAAAGACAACTGGACTGTTTATTTTTTCTTTGGGAAGAAAAGTAGGTTCACCTCTGGAGACCATACATTCAGCACTCCTGCTTTTGAATATTAATTCCAGTCCTGCAATGCTGTAGAGCCGATGGTCTGAGGTTTTTCTGTATGAGTTATGTATGAAGTATAGGTAGGCTTGTTTCCTCTAGACTTGTCATTGATTTAACTGCAAGGGAGACTAGAACCTTGGCTTCTACGGCTGTTTATTTGCTGAATTTTGAAGGGTGAATCTATCACATAAGCAGAGCAAAACCTCTTTTGCAAACAGCTGGTCAACAATATTTGTCCAGTACCTTCAATTCAGTCACACAAATCCACACTACTGCTAGTTGAAACCAATAAACCAGTAACTATAGCCAGCTTGGAACAAATATGGAAGACTCCACAGTTTAACACAGTACCTGCAGAACAGAACTCCAAAACACTTATGTAGCAGTTGCATCTTGACAATATAAATCAGGGTACACTACACACTTGAGTCAAGAAAGACAAACTTTTCTATGTCATTTAATTGTCATTTGGTTAATAGGACAGCAGTCCTTGAATAAAAAGAAATCATAGGATGGAATGGGGATTAAGTACTGTTCTGGCACACATTTTATATGGTAGCAACATACTGGCAGCAACTTTTCCCATACTAGTTCTACTGAGTCACAACTTTGGCTAGGCAAAGGAATTATCTTACTTGACTTATTAGAACACTGCAAAATCATTATTCTTCAATATATATATGTGAAAATTCTTAGTGCAGTCACTGAGATGTATGTTCTTTTGCCCTGCACTGATTAGAGGCAGATTTTATGTGTCCCATTTAAAGAGATTCTCTAGTAGAGGGCATGGATTCCATTTATCTCTTCTCCTTTCTAACTATTTGGATAAATCTTTACAGTTTGTCCAGTTCTTCATTTATATAACTACTACATGCATCATCCAAGGTTTCAATATTTACATAATAAAATTTTGATTTAATGATATTCCATATGTTATTTATTGAAATAACCAATAACTATCCTTGCCATATGCTGCTACCATATAAAATGTGTGCCAGAACAGTACTTATATCCCCATTCCATCCTATTATTTCTTTTTATTCGAGGACTGTTGTCCTATTAACCAAATAGTATTGAATGATACAATGGAGGGAGAGCAACACAACATACTCCTGATTTGAATGTTTAAGGGCATGCTGTAGGCATAGCAATGACAGGACTCTGAAATGGGAGAAGGTCTAGAAACAACAGCTATATAAATAAAAGTCCCTCCTTTACTTTTACAAACAGAATTATTGCAAAGAGCCGTGGTGGCACAGTGGTTAGAACGCAGTACTGCAGGCTACTTCTGCTGACTGCTGGCTGCCAGCAGTTTGGCAGTTTGATACTCAACGGCTCAAGGTTGACTCAGCCTTCCATCCTTCCAAGGTCTGTAAAACAAGACATTGGAAGATTGTAGGAGCAATATGCTGACTCAGTAAACTGCTTAGAGAGGGCTGTAAAGCATTGTGTAGTGGTATATAAGTCTTAGTGCTATTGCTATTGCTATAATCATGATTAGTCATAGGAAAATTCATATCAGCAAAACAGTAATACCTTTAGAGACGGTTTTGTCATTAATCACACTGAATTACTGTGTAGTTCCAAGTCTTTTTGGAAAATAATTTGATTTGTACAGCAAAGTACAAAGACCCAAGGGAGGAGTACAGGAGGCAAATTAAAAAGAGAAGAAGGAAAATTTCCAAGAGGATGAGAGATGATGGATAGCAAGGATTTTTCTTTAAAAACAAGATTGGCTGTACTAAAAATTAAAATAGACTAAAAAAAATAGAAATAGGGGAAATATTGTTATATATACTTTTATATAACATTATTAAAGTGAAGATTAGAGGTTAAGACCAGATTTTGAAAAAAGGATGTTATCAGGTATGCTCAAAAATAATGTTATTACTATTAGAATGATATAACAAATATTGAAAAAAATGAAAAAATGAAGGATTAAGTGCTGATACAGATATGTATATCATTAGACCATGTAAGTTTGATTAATGTAGTAACTTCCATTTGTATTATTTTTTTTAATCAAAATGAATAATACTGAGCCACCACACTGTCCATGCAATAATATTGATGTATGTTTTAAACATAAAAAAAAACTTTACAAAAAAAAGAATGCTGTGTGAGAATGTGGGACCTGATTCAAGGTAAACAAAAATTCTGAAGAATTTTTTTGGCAATCTTGTACAATGTGCACTTAATAAAATATGATTTTTCAGGAGAATACAGATGCTAGACAATTGGAGTTCAATGCCATAATTTACTTCAACAAGACTCTAAATTGGAATTCATTTGCATTTCTTTGCAAAAGGACATAAATTTGTAAAAATTGAATGTATCCTAGGTGAAAATTATCTTCTACTATCATAAATAAAACTGAAATTATCATTTTGTATTTTCCAAACTTGAGAATAAGCAAATTAGCTTATTTCTTAAAGAATACAGCTTACTAAAAACAATCAAAATGATTACTAATTTAAGCTATTTCTGCATTCCACCCTCTTTTCATATACAATAGATGCACACTTAAACTTTGGGGAAACATAGACAATATGTTGATTTTCCCATGGTTTCATTGCAGTCTTTCTTAATGCTCATACAGGACTAGTGAGCTTCAAATTCTAGATAGAATCACATATACACAGATGATGGATTTGGCAACCAGTTTTCTTCTTGGCAACACACTGATATTTTATAGTCAAATAAGCCAAACATATTTCTATAATAAGAATAAAAAACCCCTCCAGGAATAAACTCAATTTTGTATTATGCTATTCAAGAAACATGTTATTACAGACAAAGTTAATTACACAAAGAGTTGTTTTGAAATAATACTTCCAGCATGGAAATTTGTAATACACAATGTCAGAATGCCCAATGATCCTTAATGTTAGTCTGTAGTTTTGCAGTTTGAACATCTACAAAAACAACATCTGTAATATTTGTTATTTCTGGTAACTCTTAATGGACTGATCAAGACTCAATGATTTTTTTTTTTGTAGGTAAGAGATGAAATGTGGGAAGAAGAGACCATTTATTGTATTTGAAGGTAGGGCTATAAGATTTCTTTCCATTGTTTTAGACATATTTATTTGTTAGGATTTTAATGATGTATGATGTATTCTTTTGTTAAAAAATGGGTGGTAAATAAATTCAATAATAAATAAAAAAGTTACACATTTATACTTATATATCTTCCTCATATTTTTTTTATTTTTCTTTATTATTGTTTTCCTTTTTATTTTTATATATTTTCTTTTTTGCAGTCTATTTTTCTATTACTTCTTTTAGTTTATATTTATAACTTTATAAAAAATTTAATAAAGTTACTATAAAATATCTGTGACACTTTGTAATGAATGGCACTGCTAGAAACAGGAATACATTCTATCTTGGTTCCTCATAAGTATTTATTTTAGGGAATGAATTACTTTCATTTTAAACTATCTGCACTGGTTAATTCTACTTTGCATTGTCACAAATCAAAGTACTGCATTTAGTGTACATCACAGCAACAACATGCTGAATGATTTGGATTTAGTCTACTAAAATAATTTGCAATAATCATAACATAGCTGAGAGCAGAGAGCAACTGAGCCATAGCTTTTGCTCATAAGGAAAGAATATCAATTCTTGAGGAGTGTGATGATAATATGGACTATATTTTTTAGAAATATAATAAATTAATTCCAACCTAGTAGTAATAAATTTGCCTTAAAATAAATAGTGAAATTATTTATTCTAGACAATGGCAACATCAGAATAATATATGTATATTAGAAACCAGAGAAAAGAGAACAGAACAACAACAATAAACCCAGGAAAGAACTACATGTGACCATTCATGTAGCTTTTATATAGTATAAACAGGCTAACAACAAAATCAGTGGTAATCATGGGAGACCCTAAATGAAGAGAGGTCAGACTAATGAAAGCAGCTTTGCAGCCTCAGAATTCAAGCCCCTTTGGGCTGCTATAATAATAATCATATAATGCTGCTTTTGTCATTCTGATCAAAATGGCTGGATCTCATGACACTATTGATCAAAATTTTTTATGAGATACATAAAAATAGCTTTCCTTCTGAACCCTTTATTTGATTTTCATATATCAAGTTTCTGCTACTTAATTTATGAAATACCTGAGAATGCTGATACATTCTTACAAAAATAAAATAATGAAAATTCTCACAAATTTGCACCAGTCTAATTTAATAGCTATATTTATCTGCAGAATGCACAGGACAAACCTTTAAGTATCTACCATGGAATTGTTAAATTCAAGGAATATCATGAAAAAAGTAACCACCTTAACAGAGAACTGTAAATATGTTTACATACATACATTTATCTGTTTCTCACATGTTTATTTATATCAGCTGCAACTGCCAATCTTAGCAGCTTATAGTAATAAGAACCAAAAAAAGTGAACAAATCATGGTAAGGTTAAAAAAATTAAGTACACAAACCATAAAACCATAATTACATAGAGATCACTGTTCATCACAGGTCTGCTGCACAAAGTCCATTTTCAGGAGTTTCTGGAAGTCTGACTTCCAACAGGAGGCAGTTCTAATAGGTTTGTCACACAGAAGTAGTGCCTATGAGCCTCCGTGCTACATAAATTGTAGAAATGGGGAATTATCACAACTTCTCCTAGTTTGCATGAGTTGGGTAATCAATTTAATTGTAGAATGTAGTCATGGACAAAGGACCATGGTTATACTTTCCTAGTTGCTTACAAAGCATGAGCTATGAATCTGGAGAACACCAACTCATGAATCTGCTAATTCAATATCAATGCAATTTTGTTAAGAAACAAGAATGAAAACATCAAAACATCTTGATGAGCTAATTAAATTCTGTCTTGCTGGGATTCAATTGCTATAAAGGCCCTGCAGTAACTTCACTCTCTACTCCATACAGGTAGTCCAGAAGGATATTATGTAAAGGCAACTAAAGAATAGTCTAAATGGATGAGATTACAACAAAGTTAGACATGACTAATGCCACTTCTGTCCATACCTGGGCCTGAATGCCGCTTGAAAAAGGTCCAGATAACCTGTTTCATATAGGTATTCCATAGTTTCTCAACAACTGTAGCCTCAGCAGGTCATTAAGATCAGATTGAAAACGGGACACTAATTATTTTTTTAAACTTCTTCTGAAGTAATTTTCTTAGGAGGGGGAAGATTTTGGCAAGATACTATTAAAACATGAATGAAGGGAGTAATATATTCAATCTTTAACTTTTACCTAAACTGTTGCCTAAATTACCTATATACCACAGCAGAAATGAAGAACTGAAGTTGCTTAACTATAGAATTATTTTGTTTGCAATTTCAGTTATTCAATTCAATGCACGTCATTTACTACTACTACGTATCTTGTCTTCTGATTTAAATCAAGACTGACAAATATTATACATCTATTGTAATTTTTGAAGCATCATATTTGTATTAATTGCATAAAATAAAGATCAATAATCAAAGACAGTATGCATCTTGTGTAGTATTCTTGTGCAGACTTTCTTCCCATCTGCTGTTCACCATTCCTACACACTAGAAAAGTGATGAAGTGAGTCAGCTGAATTGCCTTGGAGAAAATTAATTTGGCATTATTGAAAATGGCAAATGAAATAACTGTACCCACAGTGAAAAAAAGCCTATGCAGATATAGAAGATTCTGGAAAGTTAGTTATGCTTCCTGAATCTTCTGAGGAAGACAAGCTGGACCTGGAGCTGAGGGAGATCAAGGGAGTGGTGTCGTTGGCTTCAGAGGAAGTGGGGAAGAGCAGGCCCAGTCAGGCCAGGATCTTTTAGGATTGGAACAGCTTGTAGGCAGGGAGCAAGGGGGGCAGGATGATCAAGAGAGGCTAAGCAGTGAACATGAGAGATGGAGCTCAGGCTATGAACAAGGACCACGCTTTCCTGATCCTCAAGCACAAACAGTGGAGAGAAAGCGAGAACAGCACAGACTGACCTGATGACTTGGGAGGAGAGCGCCCTGCCCCTCTTCACAAGGCACACCTGGGAACTGACTTAAGGAGACACTATGGGGAGGGGCATTTGTTGGGAACAAACACTGAATTCATGGAGTGGTGAATGCCGTTGTCGATGTTTGAACTTTCCTGGATTCCTTGCATTCTTTCTGGCTTTCTGGACTAATTGCCTTGCTCTTTTGCTTCCTGGACTCCTTGACTTGCCCTGCTGGATTTCTTGCTTTGCAGCTGTTGTGCTCACAGTGATGTGCTAGACTACTTGCAGCCAGAGGCTGCTGGAAGTGTGTGTGTGTGTGTGTGTGTGTGTGATTACTTTGCTCTGGGACTTGCCAGAAACGTGGTAGCGTTTGGGGAAATTTGGAGCAATAGAGAGGCGGCTTGAACTGCCAGCTGCCTTTGTTGCCTCTGTGCCGTGTCTCAGGTCATCACAGTTAGCTGAATATCTGAGCTCTATAATTTATGCAAGTTAAATAATATGGTTTAGATTCATAACAAATATTCTGCTGAGAGAGACAACTGATTAATAGAAACCCACTTCAGGTGTATTTATGTAGGCATCTTGATTGACCACTCTCATATCTTTCACAAGTGTAACATCATCTTCAGATATGTTGTTAAGCCACACCTTGGTCTTTTCAAGGATCTACAAACATCCATAGTCAGCCAGTTAGCCCATTTCACCCTACCCATGTTATAAACTGAAGGAAAGGAAGGGAGAGAGACAGAGAGTGCTAATTCAAATATGTTGGTAATGAGGAGAACTGGAAAAGAAAAGATGGCAATTGGACGTTAGTCTGGGCATATTTACTAGCAAGACTGACATTCAGCTGCCCAAAATGCAAGCTTTGGGAAGCAGATTAATTGTACTTTATTTCTGCCTTGGAGACTGACTTGGGAGTGTAGCACTTGATGCTCAGATTTAAACTATTCTGCTTTGACTATTTGGTGATATAAGAGGGGAGGAGAAAAATTATGTGAGGCTTCCAGTATTCTTGTCTTAGGTACTACTTTTTATGGTTTCTCTTTCCTGATCTGGTCTTCTGGATTGTACCAGCTTTATAAAATATGGAAATATTTTTAGCAGCAGTTTCAGTAAGGAATCTATTCCCTAGGCACATTTGTATACTTGAAATTATCATTTTAAGGCTGGTTAAATAAATATTAGTGCCAATGTTTTACTTATTAGCTTGTGCCTTCATCTGGAAATGATGATGTAATTTATGTGGATACTAGTTTATACTCTTTCCATTTCACAGACTAAAATATCTTCAACAGAAATTTCTTTTCAAAAATTTCCAGCAACTCTCCTGTACAAGAAAGTCATCCATTATATAATGATACAAGCTTAAAGTGGCATGTATCACTGCTGTTTGATTACTGGTGGGAAGATGACTTGCATTCCCCCTTATACACCTCTATCAGGATCCAGCAGTGATGGATTGGATTTCCCTTGCTTCAGCCCAATGATGGATTACTTAGCAGGAAGGATAAGAATAGTGGAATGTGGTCTAAAATTAATTAACATCACCAGTAAAAGTTGCAGGAATTGATCTACAGCACGATTTAGGATTGATGGGCATGGCCAGCAAATGCTTCTAAAACTTGAATGCAAATAGAAAATGCTTTAATCTGGGTGACTGGCATAATTACAATACTAACATTCTAACAAACAGCAGGAAGGGGGAAAAGGGAAACTTGGATTAAAAATAGAAATTTAGCATCTAATTTTCAAGACAAAGGTTAAATTAAAAACTACTACTAATAGAACAATGAAATAATGAACTCCATTATCTACTAGAGAAACTTTGTAATGTTGCTAAGACATATCTAAGTTCAGGTTTTCACATTCCATTCCTACCTTTTCTTCACCTGGCACTAGTATAAAGAAGAAATAGCCTCTATTTTCAACTGTTTATGATATCTGAATTAAGAAGATGCTGACTAACCACAGTTTCTTTATATTTGACTTATTAAATAAATAAAAAACCCAGCAGATTATGATTTTCTTCTTCCCTATAAAGACAGAAATGGTAGCAGGAAAAGTGAAAATTTATAAATTGCTATCCATAAAATGTAAAATCCATTAAAATATAACCTAAGTACAATTAACTCTATTAGACTTTTAAACTGGTTTGCTTTTGTATAGTATATATAGTACATGAGTACATATACTACATATACTATTTATATGAGACACTTAGCACTGAACAAGGCCAAATCATATTAAGGTATTAACCACTGTACTGGCAGCTTAACTATAATCAACGGAAGAAAAAAGGGCAGATATATACTCTCATTCAATTACATGAAAGTTTCTGCCAACTTTTATCACATTATTATTTAACTGTTATTACTGAACAATATATATACACAAATATATATGGATATAAAAAGTCTACACACCCCTCTTAGAATGTCCTTTTTGAGGAAAAAAAATCACACCAAGATAAATTATTTCAGCATTTTTCCACTTTTAATAAAAGCTATATAATTCAACTGAAAACCAAATTGAAATCCTTTAGGGGAAAAAAATATTAAAAAAAAAAAAACCTACCATAAAGTTGTTGCATAAGTGTGTACACCTTTAAATTAATACTTTGTTGAAGCACTTTTTTTTAATTTTATGGCAGTATTAAGTCTTTTGGGTTAGGAAAGCTTATCATCACTTTAGGTCAGTCTTGGCAAACCTTTTCAGCACCGAGTGCCGAAATGGGAGTACGTGTGCACAAGCAGGAGCACTAGAAACTGGAAGAGCAGCTCCTCGGCACGTGTGGGGGGGGAGCACAGGAAACTGGAAGAGCAGCTCCCCGGCACACATGTGCGTGCCGGGAAGCTGAGCTATTGGTTTCCAGCGTGCGCATGTGTGCCGGCCACCTGGTCTTCTGGTTTCTGGCATGCATGCGAGCGCGAAGACTAGGTGGCTGGCACACATGTGTGAACCAGAACCTGGAAGAGCAACAAGCGATGGCTGGAGTACCCAGAGAGATGGCTCTGCATGCCACTTTTGGCACGTGTGCCATAGGTTTGCCATCACAGCTTTAGGTAATTGGTTCCACTATAAAACTGCTCTTAATATTAGGATTTTCTTTCCTTTCATATTCATTCAAATTCTGTGTCCTGGTAACTTACAGAGCATATACAAAGTCTACATACCCGTTAAAATGCCAATTTTTGAAATGTAAAAAAAATAAAAAACCAGACCAAGATAAATCACTTCAGAATTCTTTCACTTTTAATATAACTTATAAGTTGTACAATTGAAAAAAAAACCTGAAAAACTTTAGGAAGAAAAATAATTTTAAAACTTACAATAATGTGGTTTCATAAAGATGCATTCCTTAAACTAATACTTTGTTGAAGCACCTTTTGATTTTTATGACTGCATTCAGTCTTTCGGTAGGAGCCTATTAGCATGGCATATCCTGCATTGGGAATCTTTGCCAACTCTTTCTTGAAAAGGTGTTCCAGATATGTGAGATTGTAAGTACATCTCCTATGCACAGTCTTCTTCACCCCACAGATTTTCAATTGGATTCAGCTCTGGATGGCTCATTCCAAAACTTTGATCTTCTTCTCATAAAGCCATTCTTTTCTTGATTTGGAGGTATGCTCTGTGTCATCATCATGTTGAAAGATGAACTTTCTCTTCACCTTCAGCATGTTAGAAGAGGCCTGAAGGTTTTGCGCCAAAATTGACTGGTATTTGGCAGTGTTCATAATTCCCTTCACCTTGACTAAAGTCTCAATTCCAGCTGAAAAAAAGTAGCCACAAAGAATAATATTGCTGCCACCATGCTTCATTGTGGGTATGATGTACTCTTGGTAGCACAGTGTTGTTTTTGAGCCAAACATACTTTTTGAAATTATGGCTAAAATGTTCAAACTTGATCTCATCAGACAAGTACAAATTTTCCCACATGCTTCTGTCAGAAGCATGTGTATGAGCTACACATAGCGGGCTTGGATGTTATTCCTTGCAAACCTACCCCACAACCCAGATATATGAAGAATATGGGAAATTGTTGTCACATGTAGTATACAACCAGTACTTGGCAGAAATTCCTGCATCCTTTAATGTTGCTGTGAGCAACTTGGCAACCTCTTGGACCAATTATTTTATTGTTTTTTTTATCAATTTAGAAGGACAGCCAGTTCTTAGAATTATTTAATATTGTGTCATACTTTCTCCACTTTTTGGTGACTGTCTTCACTGTGTTCCATGGTATATTCAAGGCCTTGGGGAAAAAAAAATACTTTTTCGGACTGATATCTTTCAATAATAATATCCCTTTGATGTTTTCTAAGCTCTTTGCAGACCATGACTTTTGTGTAAGAGGCAACCTAGAAAAATCCTACTGGAACAACTGAACTTTATGTGCCTTTGATCATAATCACTTTAATTGATGGCAGATGTGTACTTTTTAACATCAGTTTGAATGTGATTGGTTAATTTTGGACACAGACAGTATCTACTTATAAGAGAATGTGCATACTTATGCAATAACATTATTGTTAGGTTTTTATTGTCATTTCCTTCCTAAAAGATTTCAGATGGTTTTTTTAATTGAATGTGTATACCTTATGTATTGTATTAAAGGTAGAAAAAATTCTGAAGTGATTTACCTTGGTTTTACATCTCTTTTAAACCTGGCATTTTAAGATGGGTGTGTAGGCTTTTTATATCCATTGTATAAACTGTACCTATTTCCTTTCACATCACCAGAATAATGAATGTTTACTTGCAAACATTTTATTTATAACTAGCATTTGTACTTTCATGTGTTCTTTCCACTATGTAAAGTAAGTTGATAACTAGGACCAACTATCAGTGACATTTAAATATTAATGTTTTCATAGCTATATAACCAACTGTCCTCTTCTCTCTTTCTCTTTAGAAAATCAATGTTCTGAAATAAGTTGAAAACCAAAATGCCTTATTAGCGGAAGCAGCAAAAAAATAGCTTTACATCTTAACAGTTTGCCTTAGAATATGAAGGAATTACTAATACCCTGCAAATGAAAGAAATTGAGTTTTTGTTCAAAACATTTGCTAGAATATAATCTCAGAAAGCAAACAGAAAAGAAATAGAATCAAAGGAAGTAGCATTTCAACTAGCAGGAAGGAAATGCTGTTCTTTGAGAGTCAATTTGCATGCAAAAGAAAACTGCTGAAACAAAGTAAAAGCCCAGGATCCACTGACGGGATTGAATGAAAAAGGCAAATCCCAAATAAATGAGTCATTTTCAAAGAAGAACTAAAGAAGAAAGGGCATGTAAAGCCCAAACTGCTTATTGGAGAGGGAAAATCTGTAAATTTTAATAAAACGCCAAAATCATCAAGACAGTGGAATAACTAAACTATTCTAGTGAATTAGAGGAGTTATAAAGTGCCTGCCTATACATTCAGTAAAAAGACAATACACAGAAGTAGGGAAAATATATATGTTTTTCTTGGATTTCTTTCTCATTTATTTTATAAATCAATTCTTTCTTCAATTTCTGTGTATTGTCACACACACACACATCTGTCTGTCTGTCTGTCTGTCTGTCCGTCCGTCCGTCCATCCATCCATCCATCCAGTGGTGAAATCTAAAATTTTTCACTACCAGTTCTATGGCTTGGTGGGCGTGGCTTGCTGATCATGTGACTGGGTGGGCGTGGCTCACAAAATTATACAACCAAACTCACAAAATTACACAACTCACAAAAATACACAACCCCTACCCCATCAAGGTATGAAATTTAGCAACA
>JANHFL010007093.1:36890-47041 GCA_032468155.1 Oxyrhabdium leporinum | reverse complement strand
GGAAGGAAGGAAGGAAGGAAGGAAGGAAGGAAGGAAGGAAGGAAGGAAGGAAGGAAGGAAGATTATAATGAGAGTGAAGGAGGGGCTGAGGGAAGTCCTGCCTTAGCACTTGACCCACCACAGGTGCCCATGACACAAGTGACATTGAGCTGGCCATGCCCACCCTGGTCCCCCTGAGGTCAAACCCGATGCGGTCCTCAATGAAATCAAGTTTGGCACCCCTGGACTAGAACATGCTAAGATTAGGTTGGCCACTGTGAACAGCAGAATCAAGAGGGACTCAAAACATATACATGAATAAATAATATACCATTGTAATCTATTATCCCTTCCAACCATAGCTAATTATTAGATGTAGGAAAAACTCTAAAGGAAACACTTGAATGCTTAGATAAACCATCTCTAATACATAATTCCCCATTAGTATTTAGTTACAAGAAAGATAATAATATATTCTATACATTTGTAATATGCAACAGTGGGATGCAGGGCAGATTGTATCTTGAATTTTAGAGTAACCAGTTAAATGTATTTTAGTTCTAAAATATTACCCAGTACTGCAATATATTGATGAAATGCACAATAAATTGCTCTGCTATTTATTTACTTTATTTAATATTAAATTTATATGCTGCCCATCTCTCCTGCAAGGTGACTCTAGGAGGCTTATTAAAAGATTTGATTAAGTTACGTGCTATAATTTGTCCGGTTTAGGAGGATTACACACTAGATCTGTCTGTGCTAATGCAACTCCATCCAGAACTAAGAATGGAAGACCCATACCAATGGAGGATTCTCCTGACCATAACTGCCACGTGCACATCAAACAGTAGGTGGGAGTTCTACAGTCCCAAGTTGTGCACCAGTCTCAAATGGATAAATGCAATCTTCATATCAGACCAATGATGAAAACATCCTTGACACAGGAGGCTCAAACTACCACAGCCATTCAATCTTGTCAGGATTGATCCTGTTTATTCCTACCTATCTACAGCTGAATAGCCCACAGGCAGAGGGTCACTGCTCTGATGAATCACCTGTGTAGTCTTGAATTAAGATGTATAATTGTATATCAAATAAAGACTGATGGTACTGAACCCCAAACTGATGGATGATTTCACCCAGTGGTTTCATGTATATGTTAAGTGGATATAACTGTTTTAAGTTAATGAAAATACTGATGAAATATTCATGAATGAACAAAAACATAAAATGTACATCTGGAGAAAGTTGCATATCAAAAGAAACACAATTTTTGCATTAGAATTTGTAGAAAATATCATGCAATAAGATAATAATTAATATATTCTATGTTCACATGAACTATATCAGTTTGTGTTGCCTGTTAAAAATTCACAGTAGAATACATTAAGTCATCTGTGATTATGGGAGGAGGGTGAAGACGTTGACTTTTATGGATTACACCAATAAGATTTTGAGAAGAGGGACAAGATATGTCCTTTCAAGATAATGCTCTATCAAAAGTGATATGTTTAATATTAAAAATGAAAACAACTTGTTTTTCTCTGGCTGTTTTTGCAAAACAAATTGGCATTATAAATGACCTGGGAGTTGCTGGCACATAATGAAAGTTATACCCAGGAACAGCTGGTGTGAGACCCAAAAGATTTCCCACTTAGTTTTGAATTGGCATCTTCACTGTTGATGGGGAAAGCTGCCTGCTTTAATTCTCTAAGCAAAAATTCAGCTTGACTTAGGAGGAAGGTTGCTGCATTCATTGCACATCACACTCTGGTTGATGTCTGCCAGGTTGTTGATATTATCTCAGTAGGTCTGAGAAAGGTAACATTAGAAATGTTAATTAAATTTTTGTTATTGTTGCTCTTTCAATAATAACATTAACCATAACCAAGGGAAAATAAAAGGCGTTAGAGATAGAACTCTCATTCATTTATTATAACTGCAGGCAATAAAACCAGAAAACAAAGAAGCAAGAGAAAGTAAGCTGTTTTGAAAATTTTGATAATTTATGTTTAATATTGGAAATATATTTTCAATTCAGTACAGAAAACATGGTGAAGATCCAAAGAAGCAGGAAAAAGCCCTATCTCTTTCATTTTTCCCCATATGTGGATGGCAATCATGTAATGGAAAAATATTGTGATGTTTCTTCAGAGTCCTCAATCACACTTAGATCTTCCAAGGACATCATAATTTCTTCAGTAGAACATTTATCAAGAGAGCCAGAGTCAGCATGCTCATCCCATTTTCTCTTAGCACAGATTACCTGCCCTCTTTTTAATAGTATCTTCCTATAGAGACCCTCATAGAATAGCCATTTAAAATCCAATACATAAACTATTTAGTACAATATCAGTCCACCTGACTCAAATGTGTGCCAAGAAAGGGAGAAGGACAAATCTCCTTTATCATCAGATTGCAAGGAGAAGTACTATCTAGCTACTGATCCAGATATCTTTTTATGTGGCAACTAAGAAAACCAAAAAGGTTGTAAAATTAGAGGCAAAAGGAGCTGAATTTTGTCCCGTGTAAGCCAGTTCCTAACTAAAATATGCCATCTGCTGGCTGGGTTTTCTACAGCCAGCCATAGCTCATTCTTAATATAAGTGAATGCAATGGGCGCTCTAAGAACAATCTGTAAGAGCCTATCGATTTGACATGGATGAGATTAGAATACAGCCAAGCCAAGCCAAAACTCAATTGACTTTTGAGTCATGTAATAGTGGATTATAAAACTGAACAAGTTCAAGTATGTATAGAATTTTCTCATCAGGAAAAATGTTCAGAATAATAAAACCCAAGGATTGTACATGACCAGTAATGCACATTTATCATTGTTTCAAATATTTTAAAAAACAATATACAGCAAAGGAAGAACTTTTGATTATATCTATTTGTATATTGATACTGATATCTAAATATATACATAAAGATATGCAATGGTGTAACTCGGAAAGAGAAACAGATAAGTTAAAGAACTGCTAAGCACTGCTTCATGTGACATTTTTCTTAAGTATAAATAATGCTCATAGTTCACAGACTGATACTATTGTGTATCATAGTTTATTAGTATGTGTACATCTTGGTTTGCAGCAGATGTCATTCTGAACATCCATGGGGATAGCAATAGTTTATTTTTAAATGCTTTTGGTTGTAGTAGGAAATTTATATAGTGTGAGTTGAAAAATGTCTTACTGCTGTTCCATTACCATCATCATTTCAAAATAAGGCAATGCAGGATGACTGTCTCTTTGTTCAAGGTTACGGACCTTACTCTTCCATGCCGGTCCAAAGCAAGTTGCTCAATGTGTCTTTGGAAAGATTAGAATCTGGTCTTCTCATTCCTACTCCAGTAGCTTAACCACCACATCACAATGGTGGTTTGTATATTTGTGTTTGCATATCTGTAAATAAATCAAATATTAAAATAAAACAGTAATTAAAATAAAATTAAAATAAGATAAAAAATAAAATACAAAAAATATGTTCAGTAATTGCTTTTCTAAACTAGCACTTTTAACAATAACAGTATGTAAAATCCTTAAAGTTTCTCTTTTTTTTAGAACAGATTCTTTTAAAAAATATATTTTGTAAAACTGATATATATTGGTTATGTAACAACAATCCAACCTGGCACTGAACTCTTCATTTTCCTTTCTTGACTGTGTCATTGATTATGTTCCATTGACACAATTTCTTTATTATTAGTATTCAAAGTATAGGTCAGCACAATTATTCTGACAGCAATAGGAGCGGCATTACTAAACCTTATTAGAGATGGCACTCAGCCCTTTATGATACCTACTATATATTACTGACAAGCCACAGCAAACTAAATTAGGTTGCTTTCATTTTCTCTTTGTTTTACCATGTCATGACAAGCCATTCTTTCTGCCTCAGTAAAAGGTCAGATAAAGATGGCTAACCCTTGAGAAGGAAGGAGTTCATATACAGATTTTCAACAAATTAATGTTGAACTGAGCTACCAATAAAAGCACAAAATCACACTATGACAGCCAGACTAACTGAACCCGGTTACACAATGTTAAAGTTATTATTGCATTAGCCCAGCCACAAATAAAAAAAACCAGTAAAAGAAATATCAACTCATGAAAGATCTACCTTAATTAACTTCAGTAGCAGAAGGAATACCTTGCCCAGTCACCCATTAGTGCAATCCCATTTTTTCTATAACACTCTAAATAGAGCAGATGGCATTGAACTTCAAAATAATTTCTTGAAACCCTTACAAAAACATGTGTTACTTGCCTCTGCAAGGCCATCTGCACTTTGCTGTAAATAAGCTGATTTTTTGTAAAGACACTCAAACCTTTTCTCCAAGCCTGCAATTCACCACTCCGGTCATGCCTTTGCATTTATTCTTCCTACTCACTGTTTACTCCCTCCCTTATAATCTTCATCACCCTCTAAAGCTTTTTCAGTTTATCTCAGGACATTGGAAGGCACAGAACAGATGGTTTTATGAGGACCCAAGGCATCAGTTGAAAGGAGGGGTAGAGTAGATACATGGAGGTATGAGTTTCATTGCAATAGTGCCTGTTCTAATTATGATTATGATCTCTAAATGCCCATACTAATTGCTGACTGCCTTTGTTTTTTGCTTGTTGCTTTGTTGATTTTTGTACAATATCTGCAGCAAATGGAAATGGCTGTTTTCAACATATTGTGTACGCTGAGATGTCATGCTAGCAGTCTTACAGTATAACTACCATTCTAGTCTCTAGTCATGTAACTAAACTAGTTATCATTTTAGCAACTTAGCAACTGTATTTATAGCAGCAAAAATTATTGCTAGAAGGCAAAATCACAAAATTCCACCTTATTTATTTTGGGCATGTCAAACTTACCAGAAAAGACAATTATGCTTGAAATGGTCAGTAGTAAAAGGAAACAAGTCCTTTTAAAAAAACACAATGGATAGACACTATCAAAGCCACCACTAGTCAGAGCATAAAACATCTGGAAGAAGCCATACAAGATCAGAAAAAATGGAGACAGGTGATCCGTAGAGCTGCTGAGAATCAGACACAATTGAATGAATTTTATCACCATCAACTTTTTATAGACTTTTGCTAATACCAAGATACCATTGAGATCATCATTGCAAAAAAAAAGATTTGGCAAGATTTTGGCAAGAAAAAGGTATGAATGCAAGCAAAGCTGTTTCCTACATAAACTTCTGAAACTATTCTGTTTTATGTATATTCTGCTTCTATTTAATTCTGTATATACTGCTTTGAGATAACTTTAGTGTAGGAAGTGATAGGAGTTAAATGAATTATTTGGGGACAGAAAGGCAGGACATAAATTATCATAATCCTCCAAACGAATAGAAAGTGATGCACTGTATGTTGTTCTGTTAAAGTATCTGGTTCCTAGATTTATACACTCACTTCTAAAAAAGTGCAAGTGGCATTTTTATTGATACATTTTTGGTCCCTTTTTTGTACAGCTAATTGCACTAGTTAAGAACAAAAGAATGTGCGGTAATGGCAGTTTATTGTGCTGGAGAAGTGTTAATTAAATGTGAATACTGGTTTAATGACAGTTATTCACCTCCCCAGTAGCTGATGGCATAATAAGATGACTGGTTACCAGGCAAAATTTTTGTATATAGTTTTTTTTAAGTGTTGACTTTATTTTGGAATTGCCAAAATAAAATAAAGAGCATAGTGGTGTAGTGGTTAAAACATCAAGCTAGAAACTGGGGAGCCAACTAGCAAACTTGGTCTAGTTGCTATCTCTTAGTCCTAGGACATAGCAATGACAATCCATTTCTAGGGTGGGAATTGTAAGAATTTAGTTTTCTAATTATAATACTCTCCTTTTTTTGCTATTGTCTCCGTTTATTTCCTGTCTCAAAAGAGACAGAAAAGCACGCAATTGATTTTGACAAAAATGTTTGTGGTCCGGTTATAAAGATCTCTGGAGATTTCAGATAAAAGTATTCAAATAATGTTTTTGATCTGGTCTTGGATTCCCTTTCACTATTGTGTCCCTATCCAGGGGTTGCAGAGGGATGTGGTGAGCTGTAAACTGGAAAGTGGTTTGATAAAAAATAGACTTTTGACAAAGATAAACATATACAGAAACTAAAGAGAGAGAGAGAGACCAGATAGACAGACAAACATATGGAGATAGATAGATGATAGAGAGTTAGATGATAGATGATAGAGAAAAATGAAATTTTAAACTAAACTGTAAAATTTATACCCAACAATTATACTTATAGTTTGTTTACCACTGAAACTGTGTCAGCAGTCTGTCTTTGAAAGTACAGCTCTTAAAAAATAAATAGATCTCTGTTTATTTTTTCATTTGGTATAGAAATCAGCATTAATCCAAAAAGAAAATAGAGGTATTATTTAAAATTCTATCACCTAAGAAATATTATGGTTGACCCAACTGTATGGTTATAATACAATAGGACAGTTCTAAAGTACTCAGAATTCCCATTTATTGTGGCAAGAAGGATGAAATGCAGAGAATAAAAGAAAAAGTTCTTTTCACCCTATATCTACACCAACTATTTCTAATGTAAGGGAGAATATTTGTAGCGTGGGATCGGAAATGTCTTGAAGACATTTCATTACCTGATGATGTTACATAGTTTGAATAATGAAATGTTTTCAAGAAAATAATCAAGTTCAGAAACATCAATAATCCCTTATTTCTAATTTGTTAACTTTTCAGATAAACTGGGGATTTAAAGTGAGAATGGCTAGTTTATCATCATGGTTTTCCATAGATACAAATCAAATATTAAAGTTACTGAAAATTGTTTATCAGAATGTAGCAATGTCTATTTTAAAGATTCCATTGCCAATATCAAATTGTATAACTTTGATGTGAGTTCATATCAATATGAACTGAGCTATCATTTAGATGTATTTGCCCACTATCACCACTTTCTCACTTCCCTTTTTGCTACTTTAGAAAAGTAACAAAATCACTTTTCCATTATCAAGCTCCTAATAGTTAAGCTGATTTTAATTGTTGCCATCCTATGTTATATTTTATATTTTTGTTTCATTTTGTTGCTTTACCATTGTTACTCTGGCTTGATATATACTGAATCAGGATGATGAAAGAACCAAGCAAAAATAACATTAGTACTAGCCAATTCTTAATTTTGCATTGCTTACCAAATTCCTTAAATTTGGAAGTGATGGAAAAATGCTTTTGGATTTGTGAAATGTTCATGAATAAGATGCATTTTCTTAATTTCCTCAAGTTATGAGATAGAATATTATGTTACTGGTGATACCAGCATTACTAGATAAAATTACTGGAAGACTGGTGCTATGATGGAGAGAGGAAATCCTTTTTACACCATGAAAAATCGGTGAAGGCTTTGTCAGCAGAGACAAACTGCTATTCAGCAAGCATCATCATTTCTGAATATGGATATCAATATTGGCCCTTTTATTACCATGCATAGCACTGGAAGTTTCAGCCAGCATTCTATCTTATCTAGTACTGCTATTTCTATGTGAAATGTGCAGGTTAAACAAATAAATTCTAGTATGAACTATGGAAGTAGGTTGATGTTATTTTTCAACAGGATTACACAACTACAAGGAAAAGTGATGATTCTGGATGAGTAAGACTTTGAATCTGAGTGTAGTTGTGGGTATATGCTAATTAACAGTACAAAATATAATCCCAAAATAATTGACTACATGCTATCATATCAGATGGCTGTGTTTCTCATCAAAGAAATAAAGGAATCATGCACTAGAAATTTTTTTTTTAAAATAGAACAACTTATACTTCTGAACTTTTAATATCATAGAGGAACATGTTATTTGGTACTTTCCTCCACCAAGCTTTATATAAAAGTGAAATGTGGCACTGATCATTGATTCACTGATTAGTAAAGAGCTCTTACACTGTAATTTACCAAGGGAATATTTAATCTTTTTTAGCAGTTTTGCTTGGAATTCACATCCCAAAAATTAATTTCAAGCCATTTATTTAATTCTAGGAATAGCTTCCTCTGTTCCTCTTGCAGAAATCTACCATTTCTTTCTGGAGCACTTCACATTGAAATAGGTTTAGCAAGTTATGAGTCATATACACAGCAAAGAATGCTGAACCATTTGGTGTTTCAATAATCAGTAAGCAGAATCGTGGCTCTGGGATATATTTTTTTCAATTCATTTTATATAGAAATATTCCAGTTTAATATTCTTCCTTTTTACCCTCTGTCTTTTCTTCCTCTGTTATATACACATTCGTTCTCTTTTTTACAACACACCTGAACACCTGGAATCTGTCCAAGCATACTTGTGCAGGTCACTCATTTACAGGAAACTTGGCAGGACTCTGCATACATGTATAAAGTATTATTGTTCTTATTTACCACATCAGTTTTTTAGATCCAATACTAATTGCACAATTTGTTCACTAAATTATGGATTATCTACTATGTCATTATCAAATCATTGTTCTATATTTTTTTTCATTTTTTATTTTCTTCTGATTATAAAATAATTGGAAAGATAGGTACAGTAAACACTACAGGTCTTACCAAGAAAAAATTTACTGGTAGATACGGTAATAGATGATGGGTTAGGTCACTGGTCACCACGTCACATTGATGTCACGTGACATGACTATTTTTGCCTTCACAGAGCTGGGGTGGGTGTGGCCTGTGTGCAACACATCTGGCCTGCAGGCTGCCAGTTTGACACCTCTGGGTTAGGTGATCCCTGCTATCTTCTCACACCACCTTGGTTCCTTTCCTTGATTTTCAAAAAGGGAGTCAATCTTGCTGAAGATTATACAATTACACAATATACATTTGGTATTTCAAGATGAAAATGGTGAGAAATGTTGTTACCTATTAGGTATGTTGAGTTATTTATAAAGTTGTAGAAATGGGATAAAATCACATAAATAACAACTAAATAAATATTAAAAATGACTGAATTTTTTCTCACATCGCATTCTTCCTACCTTTACATTGATTTGTCCCATCAATTCACACTAACTTCATTCGGATTCTCTCCCCCCCACCCCACAAACACACACACTGTTTGTATCAGAGACACTGTTCAAGGCATTTCTGGGTTGAAAGGATTAGCTGGTAACATCTCTATTGCTTGTGGGGATTTCTTCCAGGCCCCTGTCAAGGAACTGGAGTGAGTGGCAGGAATTCACCCCACCGCACAGCAGCACTCAGGTCTCAAATGTGGGGTTGCTAATCTCCAGCCCAGCATCCTATCACGTGAACCACCACACTCCTTTCATTCAGACTTAGGAACTGCTTCTCCTCATATAGAACAGAGAACAATTAAAGTCTCTTAGTCAGTTTAGATATGAAAGTGGAAAATCATTCTTCAAGAAAAAGATTGGAGATAAAGGGGCAATAGAATGATGAAGAGAATAACAGTATTGGAGGTTGAAGTACTCCATGTGTGTCACTGAGAGTAGTGCATGTTCTAGATAAGCAACACAAGACAGATTTCACAACAGAAGTTAAATAGAAGTTAGAACTACATAGAATCAGCATAGCACACAATCCTACTAAAGCCCTTCAAAACATTGTAAGCCAACCAAAAGACCCAACAACCCCAAAAGAAAAAACAGGAGTCATCTACAACAATCACTGTGTAGGACAAACAGGCAGAATGCATCCACGAACATCAATTGGAAGTCAGAAGACATGATGAAAATTCTTTAATTGTACAATGAATAGACAGATTTAACCATTGTTTCAATTGGGAAAATGTGACCATCCTAGACCAAGCCAAGTCCAAAAATGCCACAGAATTTCTAGAAGCCTGGCACTTTGACAAATCAGCCATCAAGAGACACATAGACATTAACTACAGCTGTAGACTATGCAAAAGAGACTATCACCCAGTTCAAAAAGCAGCAAAAATACCCAAGCACTTCTCCACCAGCAACCAGGATCCAGATCAACATAGAATAACTCCAAGGTTAACATCAGACCAACAATCAAATAAACAATACCTCAATCAAGAAACTGCCAAGGAAGCCAACTGTCAGCCTTGGAAGCCATGAATTCGAGGCCTCTGCAGGCTGTGATCTAATTACACATGAGAAATAGAGAGGGAGTACTTTCTCATGCAGTTAGAATTGTTGTAGTCAAAATATTATTCTTTCTAAGAATGTCAAGG
>JANHFL010007093.1:20257-36790 GCA_032468155.1 Oxyrhabdium leporinum | reverse complement strand
ATTTGAACCGCTAGATTGAATCAGCAGAAGTGGCCTGCAGTTCAACACTCTAACCACTGCGCCACCTAGGCTCTACATCTACATCCTGGGTTCCACAACATCCACATGTCAATGGATACTTTGCAATTCGTTTTTACTTTTTCAGCTTTCTTTTTGAAGATCTCATCCACGCAATCCATCGCAACTTTTTCATTCCTTTTTTTTTTAATGGTGGCTGGGGAATTCTGGGAGTTGAAGTCCACATATTTTTAATATGCCAAGTTTAAAAAGCGTCGTGCTAGATCTACTCTCTATCGCCTTCTATTCTCCATTAGACATAGAGTTTACATTCTCCCTCCTCTCTTGCTTTTAGTCCTGCAACCAAAGCCGTCTTTCCCGCCCTTTCCCCCCATTGGATGGTCTCCTGTCCAATCAAAATTTCACCATTCGATACGCCTGACAAATTTAGCTCGTACGCTTCGTCTCACCTTTTGCTCTGCGTGCCGGAGCTGAGTAAAATTCGCGCTCGCTCTGCCCTAATTTTTTAAAAAAGGCAGCGCCCTCCGCTCTTCACGCGTCCAATGCGGTGGTGGCTGAAGGCGTGGGGTCGGTTGCGAGAAACGGCTTTTGGGCGGGATTATTCGTGGCAGCCCCGAGCGGGGCTCCGGCGTTCGACAGGGCTTCGGAAGGACCAGGCCTTGTTACCATGGCAACAGGATCCCTCCGTAGGTGGCGGGGACATTCCAGGCAGAAGTCGCGGGAAACCGCTCGTGCCCTGCCGTTGGAATCACGCAAAGGGGCCTGAGGGAGAACTTAGCTTCCTGGGCACAGTCGAAAGCTACTGCGATCGGGCGCAGCGTATGGTTGAAACGGAGCTCGTAAAGCGGCTTCGCACTCCCGAGGACGAGAACGAGCGAATGCTGTGGGTTCGCGGGGTCCTGGAAGCAATCCGGAGCTGCGGCCACCTCCTGGAGGTTTCCTTCCCAGTTCGTAGAGACAATGGCTGTTGGGAGTTGATCAAGGGCTGGCGTGCCCAACACAGCCACCACCGTTTGCCATGCAAAGGAGGTGAGCCTGAAGAGCGCCTCCTCTCCTGTGCTGTAAATTTAAGCAAACAATAAAAACCGTTAATTTGTACCTTCACAGCTAATGTAGATATTCAAAAGCAATAAGTGGCCTTGAAGGTATTAAAACTTATTGAGTAAATACGCATAGGATTGCAGTTATTGGTTGTGTTGATTGGACTTCGATCTGATTGACTGAACTGTGATTTGCATATTGGTCTATATATGATACTCTACACCACATGATCATTATGGGCTGGCACAATCAGTTTAAAACAATGGACTAGTTTATGGTTCATTCTTGTGCAACTCTAGGCATAGAATTAGATGCGTTAAAAGTTAAGTTGTCTGCTTGAGCAGATGAAAGACTTTAGATACAAATCCCAAAATAAATTGGTGTTTAATATATGAATTGATTACATCTTTGTTAAAAGTAAACATAGCCATCTGGCTATCCAAACAAAAGTGGGGCTGCAAAAACAGATTGCTTAACACCTAACAATCTGTACTGCATGACTAGTGAACCTGCATTTTAAGGAAATAAGGTTTATAGACAAATGCTGGAAATAGTTGCAAGATGACACAAAAGTAGATATGTGGCTATTTTAAGATCTGTCAAGTTGTAGTCACCAATCCTTGCTGTTTAAGGAAGCCTAGTGTTCAGAGTTGTTAAGCAGTATACAACACATGTGACAAACTGCTTGCTTTCTAGCAAAATACAGCTGGTAGATGGTGGATTGTAAAAATCCAGATTATCTCCAAGCAAGTTTTTATCACTTGGTAAGCAGCAAAGAAAAGGTTGACTAACTTTTTACTATTGTCTGGTGGTCCAGATTTTTGCATCTGAGATCTGGTAGGTCTTAAATACAAACAGTGGATTTTTTGTGGTATTAAAAATAGAACTCCTTTGAAAAATGCCATGCACTTTGCTGCTTTCCATTCATTAATGCTGCCATCTAGCTTAATAAAATGTTACTGCTGTCTGCTCAACTGATTTTTTCTTTTTTTTGACCATTAGTATTATTTAGAGGGATTTTTTAAACTAATATTAGAAATAGATTTTTCTAAATATCGTCCTAAAATTATGAATTGTTTTATAAAAGCTGACAGTTATTTTTTTAAAAACGTGAACATTGTAAGTCATGGAAAACCTTTAGGTATTTTAGAGGAAAATGGAAAATATATAACACTGTCTTTCCTACTGATCTTAGTCTAAAGCAATGACAAATATACCCAATCATATTTTGGCTTGTAAAATGTTCAGCATGATGTGAATATACTTTTCACAACTGGCTAATAGTTTTCTACAGATACATATCAAAGTGTAATTCAAGCTGAGTTCATCTTCTTTTTTCCCCCCAATTATCTATCAGTATGTAACTTTTCCTCTCATTAACAAAATATGGAAATTAAGAAACAAAATTCATCAGGCTAACATAACTCTAGACAGGGAACTTTGTATGATTGAGGCTGGTGCAAATGCAGGATCCCTGTAAAACCCACATAAAAGAGTCTTTGATGCAAACTGTGTAGCATTGTCAAACATTTATTACTAGAGCTCACGGAAATAGTAAAGTGTGTTTGCAATGAATATACATGTTCAATATACATTAATATGTATTTGTTTTCTTTCTCCAGGGATTCGTTATAGCAAATCAGTTAGTGCTGATGAAGTAAAAGCTTTGGCTGCTTTGATGACGTACAAATGTGCAGTGGTAGGTAAGTTAGCACTATATGAGTAAATATCAAGGATAGGCAGAGCAGACTTGGAAGTCAGTATGTTGAAAATTTCTTAGCGATGAGATTCACAGAAATTATTGTGCTTACTACTGTCTCCTGCCTTCAAAAAAATAATATATTGCCTCCTCAAAAAATTGTTATTTGATCTAACTAAATAATAAAAGATTCTTCAAGGATGTGGCAAATCAGCCAGGGAGGCCATGGATCCTTTGGATGAAGGAGTCAAAGAGAATGCTAAAAGGAGAAAACTAAATTGTAGAGAAGCTGAATGTCTATTGAGATTCTCAATCATTCAGGTCATGGCTGTCCCAAAAATACTTTTTCCAAAAGGCAACTAGACTTCCTTGTTTTTTTTTCTTTGAAAACATCTCGCTTCGCATCCAAGAAGCTTCTTCAGCTTCTTAATTTCATTACTGAAGAAGTTTCTTAGATAAGAAGCAAAACATTTTCAAAGAAAAATACAAGAAAGCCCCATTGCAAAGCCCTTTTCCCCCCATTTTGGAAAAAACACCTTTGGGATAGACAAGTTAAACAAGTTCTTTGCTTCCTTCTTCACATGAGAAAAGTTGGGCAGTTCCCTAAGCCTGAGCTTTTGTTCTGTTTTAGCCATATAATGATGACAAAAGAAGCAACATGTTATGCCATACTGACAGGTTACCCATCAAGAAATCACTGGACTCTGATGACCTTTACTCAAGAGTTGAACTTAAAGTGGAGATTGTAGACCTAACTAAAATATGCAACCTATCTATACTTGTATTTGGTAGTTGAGGATTGGCCAGTGTAACTCAATTTTTAGAAAGGGCTCTCAGAAAGATCCACAAAATTATAGATCTACAGCTCAACATCATTTTCAGGAAGATAGAGGAAACTGCTATTAGATAAATTGATCAAACAATTTTAGAAGCCTTGCACAGGGATATTCAGCATGCTTCCCTAAAGGAAAGTCCTGTTTAAATTATCTACTATTAGTTTTTTGAGGGTGTTGACAAACATGTATAAGATAAGCCAAAAGATAGCATCCACTTAGATTTTTTTAAAAAATATTGATAGCCAAGGAATAAAAGACCAGATTCTCTTGTGGATAAGCAATTGACTAAAAAAATAGAAAAAGAGTAAATTCTTATTTTTCACAATGGAGGTATGTAACTAGTGCCCTCCCTGATTCTGTCTTGAGGCCAATACATACTTTTAACATATTTATGAATGACTTGGAATCAGGTGTAACTTGTGGAATAGCTAACTTGGCTAGTAGTACTAAGTACTCTAGGTGGTTAAAAACAGTAATGGACTATGAAGAGTCCCAGAGGGCTGTTTGCACATTTGAGAATTGGGTGTCAAAATGTCAGAAGTCTTTCAATGTGAGCAAGTAGAAAACAAAGCACATTGGTGCCAAAAATCCCAATTATCATACCAATAGAATCAGAGCTAGCAGTAATCAGTGAAGAAAGATATATTGCAGTAATAGTGTTAATGAAGGCATTAACATTGTTTCTTGCGTCCAAAAAAGTCAACGGCATGTTAGAAATAATAAGCAGTACTAAAAAAAAAAAGAGATGCCGATATCACAATGCTTTTATATAAATCAATGGTACAAATTGTACCTGGGAAATGAGCAGAGCAGAGCAGAATAGAATTTATTGGCCAAGTATGATTGGACACACAAGGAATGTGTCTCGGGTGCATAAGCTTTCTGTATATACACACAACAAAGTGATAGGTCATAGATCATAAATCATAGTTACAATCATGGTGTCATTCTGGTCATTCCATCTCAGAGATGATATAGAGGAGGCTGAGATGGTTCAGAAAAAGGTAACATGGCTCTGTGGCCTTGTGTGTGGGAATGCACACTTGTTCACAGCTGTCAAGCTCCCAGACTGGTGCCCTGAGAGCTCTCCCTTTGACTTAACTAATTTTAATAGTGTTTAATTATCCTTGTCTCCTTCTAAAATTTTAAAATTTATATACTGTTTTTATTTTTTAATATTTTATTGTACATTGCCCAAAGTCCCTCTTTGAGGGAGCTAGGCAGTTCAAAAATAAATAAGTAATAAATAAACTTAAGATGATCAAGAGGCTGAAATAGCTAGCCTATGAAAAAAGGTTGCAACATTTTAGTCTAGAAAAGGATGACATGAAAAGGGACGTGATTGACATGTCAAAATTGATATAAATAAACTAGACAAAGATAAACTATTTTGCTTTTTTCCAAAGTTTCCAACCTCACCTTTTTAAATGATTGGACTACAGTTACAGTATTTTTTGAGATAAACTGGATTAATCTGGACCTTCCCAGTTGATTCAGATTCAGGCTTGAGTGTGGGACCAAAACAGCACTGGTTGTTCTAGTTGATGACCTTTGATAGGATTAGGATAGAACGAATTTAAGTATCTGAGTTCTTCCAGATCCCTTGGTGGCCTTTGATACCAGGAATCATGCCATTTTTCTGGCAGCATATTTGGGAGTGAGAATTACTTTTCTTCATTAATTTTCCTCTCTCAGTGGTTTCAGTCACAGGTGATTTTGCTGCCTGGAAAGTTATGGGGGTATTATGGCATAACAACGTTATAATAGGAATGGTATTGGCTACCATTTATCTAAGTTAGCTAACTTTAAAGTTATTGGTTAGAGCCTGGATATCTCAATGACAGAAGATCCAGAATTATCTGTGAGAGAGGACTTGCTGAGGATCCTACTGCCAAGGAAATGCTATCTTTGGCTATCACAAGCTGAAGCTCACTTAACAATGGCTCCATTCCTTGGGAAAAGCTTACTTCTAGGTATCTGGACCATCTATTCCATACTATACTTTTCGGAAAACCATAAAAATGTAGCTCTTCAGAAAGACATTTGGGGATAAATAAGTGTTAGTCCCAAATGGTGGAACTGTCAGCCTTGGAAGCCATGAATTCGAGGCCTCTGCAGGCTGCCACATAATTACAGATGAGAAATAGATAGGGAGTACTTTCTCATGCAGTTAGTAGTGTTGTAGTCAGGAATGTAGTCATTCTTCTAAGAAGGTCAAGGCCATTCTGTGCAGCAACTGGAAGAGGAGTGCCGAGATGGAAGATGGAATGTTGGGTAACCATTATGATTGGGGAATGTGATTTATGATGGGCAAAAGAAGGTGGTTCTGTAATTCTCTTTTGGGTGGGGAAAAACCTGGGCCTTTAGATTCAGGTTTTTCCCAGATGTGCCAACATGGTTTCTTTAATAAACTCTTACTTGGATTACTTTTTATCTGAGTGCCAAGTGATTTATTGGAACTTAGATGGAACGCTGACACCAAGAGCAAACAGCCCAACCAAAGAATCTCTAAGACCACTCTCACCAACACTGACAGGCAAGCCATTAGAATATACACTGAGCACATATTGCACCCCTTACTAGCAATGATGATGTTATCTAGTTTGGGTAATGAAATGCCTGCAAGAAAACAAGCAAGCTCAGAGAGTAGCGAGGACCCCTCATATCAATCCTAAACTACAAATATTCTCCTTTATTAGAAATTAGATTTATTTGCAAAAAATGCTTTAGTGTTTAGGTAGCTACATCCTACCAAGCAGCGCATGCTCTGTGCATATATGCTTGGGGGGAAAGACAGAAGGAAGTGTGTCCAGATTAGCAACTCCTCGATAAAGAACAGGCAAATCGATATACAAAATGGGATGTGGAGTAAATTCTTAACTCTCTAATTACTCCCTGATTTACAGCTGTGGTCAGTAGGTCATAAGAATCAGTGACAATGGATTTGGATTTCTAACCAAGAATAGCTATTTGGGGGTTTTATCACTTTACATAAATAAACTTAAGTAATTCATTATAGCACAATATAATGATAAGGTCTATGGGTTAATTTTTGTATTTCTGGATTTTTTAAATGTGTTTGTACTGTGAAAGATACTTTGCTGTCCATAACAACAGCCAAGATATTGCTTCTTCTCATTCCAAGTGCAAAAGCTGAATTGACTGGCTGTTCATTTTTCTTCCACTCTGGCAAGAACACATTTTTCCAAAAATCACAAGGCAGTCTAGCACAAGTGCCACATCCTTTTACATCTGCCATCTGAGATAAGTGCTTTGCTCTGCCATCCTGTGGCAGGGCTATAATGTCCAAGTTACCATTTATGCATTGCCATTTGCTGCCCTCTTTCCTAAAATTAAAAAAGTCTCCTGAAAATGACTAGTATTGCAGCTGATCAGAAGAACATTTGAATGTTTTGATTATACAATTAAAAGAAGAAATTGTGTATTTATCAAAAGACAGTGGGGGACTATTGATTTACAGGTTCTTAAGTTATGTTAAACTACTTGTACATGTTTAACGGTCTATTTGATATTGTTCTAATTATTTGTTATGATTAGAACGACAAAAATGTATTTTTTTTAAATTGTTGCAAGCTAGACACTTACCATTCCCATAAGCAGAATTTAACTAATAACACAATGCAGAGAATATGGTGAAATATTACTATTGCCTCACCATTCATCGGCCTCAAATATCAACATGTAGATATTGGCCATTATGTTCTGCAAAGGAACCAATTAGGAATTCAGCTTGCAGCCTATAGGCCTCCAGCACTGGAAGGCGCACACCCTGCCAAGTTTCCTGAGTTTGCCATGCCTTACTGATGGTTCCATCACATTTGCATGTGTCATTTTCTCCGGCAGACATTGCCACCTGCCAGCACTGACACAAGAATGGACATGTTCTCTAAGGCAGAAAAGCACTAACAGCTGGAAGCAACTTCCTTCTGGGATTCAAGCAGAAAACAAGCAAGTAAACCTGCTGTTTTCAAGTGCTTCTTGTTGAGACTCCAGCTACATATGCGCCACCAATAAAAATGTAGGTTCCTTTCCAAAAGAGTCTGAAAGGCAGAACTGGCTGTTGTTGTTTAATGTTTTCCTTCATTCCTTCTTTAAAGTTCTCTTAATACAGTATTTGTTCAAATAAAGTATTTTTAAAAAGGAGAAAATTCACAGGGGAGGAAAGTCCTTCCCTACCAGGATTTTAAAAGTCATTTTGGTCTACAATATTTGTTGAGTTAATTGTAAGAAAATGAATGATTTCTGTGATATTGTCCCATTAAATTAAATTTTATTCTGGGAAGAGAGGACAAAAGAGTGTAGATTATGTTAAAACAGAACCAATAAACCATAAAAATATGACAAAATTATCTTGCAAAATAAAAATAAGAGTATTATCTATCAGGGAAAAACATACCCAGCCAAAAGAGTATGGGATTTACTAGGATCAATCAAATATAATTAAAATTAAACTGTGGCTTACCCAGAATTCTTCATTAAGCCTGCCTGTTTAAAAAAAAGGGGGGGGGAGATCAGAGGAAAGAAGAGAGCAGCCATGTTGATTCCAATTTTTGAAGACAGTCCTGATATGTATTGGAAAATTACCGTGGGAAATTTCCAATTTAGTTTGCACCCAGCTCATCCCCTGTCATTCTGTGTTTCTACATGAGAACAAATACATGCACCATTCACTTCCTCTAGACAAAATAGAGCTTGGTGCTTATTTATTAAACATAACCAAACATCAGTCATTGTTAATGGGCAGAAGGCAGGCAAAACCAGGGAGAGAGAAAGGCATGAGCAACAGGCAAGAGATGAAGGGGCAGAGATTTAATATGAACAATCCATATTCTCCGTATTTCTATATTAAAAGTACAGAATGTTCCTGAACCATGAGAAACAGTAGTGTTTCACATAGATGACCCTAAAGGAAGTAGTTTTTGTTATTCAGGCCTTAACATTTTTAAGTACATAACAGTAACAGAACAGAGATGGAAAATGGGAACCAGATTATTCCTTGATTCTGCACCATGAAGAAAGCAATTTTGTGGATGGGGAAGATACATGCTATAGTACAACTAATCAAAAAATCCTGTCTAGATATTGCTTCTTCTATTTCTTACCAGATTTTTTGCAGAACAGAAAAAAGAAACAAAGCAAATGTCTGTGATGCATCAACAGTCCCCCACTCTCAATAACGTTCTGTGAATGAGTTGGAATAATTGTAGAATACAGCCATATCTGGAAGCATCTTCACTCTGAAGATAGAATGAATGAGATGATCTATACTAATTTGACAACTGCTATAGTTGTCAAGCATAGGTAGGAATATGGGCAAATGAACTTGTTGAAAACCATTTTTGAAAATGTGAAGCTCAAATATGACCCAGATCTATCTCAAGCTCTGAGCAAAGCATTCAGGTTCTCAGTTTTATTGTATAGGAATAAGAGAAACATTACTATTTTGATATTAGTAGCATGAGATACCTAGTTAAGGTAGTGCACTAGTTAAAAATGTGCAATCTCATTGTGCGATATTGCCCAATGGCTGGGGGGAAAAAAATCAGATTTCTCAATCACTGGGCTAAATTCTGCCCTAAACAACTAAACTGGACATTATCCAATACCCAGGAAAACTGCTTATTAATATTATGAGGAAAGTCATGAGCAGAATACATAAAAATCATACTGACTGAAGATCAATTGAAAGTACATTTAAAAACTAGAAACTGAAATAAAATATTATGCATTAATATTCATATGATGATGAGATCAATGTATTCCATAAAATCCTTCCAGTTAATAAAAATTCCAATTTCATCTGCAGTTCTAATAGGCAAGTCAGAATCAATGACAGCATCCCAAAATAAAGAGGTGCAAGGCACTCCAGGGGTTGCATTTACAGTATATTATGGAGGCTAAAATAAGCAGAGATGTTGTATTTCCAAGGATGAATATATGCTATAAGAACAATTGTTACACATTTCCTTAGGCTATTCTAAGTCAATATAAGACTGTAACAAAAAAATCTTAAAATTTAACCTTGCAAAGGGGAATTCAGTTATCAAACCTATATATAATCCTTTTAAAATGCACTTTTCAGTTAAATGTATTTAAAAAGAATTGCTTAGGAAAATTGGCATTGATCGGTGGTTCAAAAGCTCATAACTGTTATCAGCTTAATGTGCATATTATACATGCCAATATATGCTCCAAGACACAACTATGCTCCAGGGTTTGTGAAGTGGAAATTATTGTTTAATATCACAACAGAAGAAAGAGGATCCTGTCTCCTAGAAACTTGCTTAGCATTTGTAAGTAATGCTTGCTATGACCTTTATTTTTTAATACCTGTTTGGAAAAATAAAATAAAAACGTGGGCAAATAGGATTTGGAAGTTTTCACCGTGCCAAACCAGAAGCAAACCACAACATAAGGATAGGCTGATTCTACATTGACCCATGAGGTTCTTAAAAGAAAATTCCCCCCTCCACCCCCAAAAAATGGATGGAGTTCACTCAAAAACAATTCTTTACTTTAAAGAAAATAAAATTATTCAACCTGGATTTCTTAAGTCCTTAAAACTCTATCCAGTAGCTCATAACAGGTTATGATGCACCTTACACGAGATGGTAGCATTGAATCAAAAGATTCCTTTTATATATGCAACTGTAAGACTAAATGTATTATTTTAAACACCTCTAAAATGTCCTGGGCATGTGTGAAGCAGTTTGTGTTTGTGTGTGAAACAGCATCAATCTGATACATATTGTCATAAAATATGTTCTGTATCCTTAGAAGTCAGGACTGTTGGACCTATTACAAAGATGTTGTATTCATATTGGTCTCATGACAGAGAAATGATTGGTTCTCCTAGTTTTCTCCCCATCCCTATTTCTAAAGTTTGTTGTGAAATTTAGTTGTTTCACTAACTCAAATCCATTGTTCCTACTGTCAGGAAAGCAGCTTCTCTGTGCTAATCTTAGTATTTTCCTTAGCCAATATTACGACCTAGTCTTTCAAACTGGTCTTTGGGTCACAGACTGGTTTTAATAAAAAGGTTCAGGCAATTGGACTGAGTTCAGGCACTGAAGGCAAACCAAACTTTCCTTTCCAGGTCAAAGGAACAGAATTTACTTATTGACCTGTCAGTCTTCAGAAATGTCGGTCCTTTATATTCTGATACATCATCAGGCAAAGCTGTACTATTATACAAACTTGTCATTTTAAAACAGACCAAGAAATCAAGAAAACAAGATATTGGGTTATAAATATCACAAAGGAACTTTTAAAATGAAATTATTGATTAAATAGCATCCATCTTCAAGTTAATGTCTTTTAACTGTGAGTGTGGTACTTCCAAAAACATAGGGTTTTTTTCCCCCTTACTATGACTTTAGGAAGACAAAAAATTATCACATTCACTCTATCAAAACAATTAATTGTATCCTTTATGTAGCTTATAGCAAATTCATATTCAGAGTTCTGGAAGTTATTAGTTACAATATTATACATGTTTGTTTACAAGGAAATTGTCAGCCTTACCTCTTTAACATTCCTTATCATCATTCAGCTAAAAAATCCTGGCGCACTGATATGTTAGCACTTTATGACCAAATGAAGTATGAAGCATAGTCATTTTACATAGTCATTTTACAATGTCACCACCCTGAAGTTTCTAAGCTGAAAAAAAGAAAGGTGAATGAATAGTTATATGGTTGCTTTGTCCATAACATGCCATTTTTTTGTGAAGTAAAGAGATTAAAATATTTGATTAAACTGAACTATCTTCAGTTTCTGCTTTCTAGCCCCCTTTGGGTGTTCAAAAATATATTGTTTTCTGATAAAAGCAATTTGGAAACCTGAATTTGTTTCTGTCCCACAGTATAGTGGGTTTCCTGCCAATTTTTAAAATGGTCTCTGAGAGCCCCAAACTAAAGCTCAGGACCACCATGTAGTTACCATTCCTGTCTTAATAAATCATGGTCACAGAGGATAAACAAATGAATTTCTCTCATATTTTTTGTCCACTACATGTGCCTCATGTACGTATAGAATGAGCAGGTGCTACATTTTAAGGATGATTGATTCCCTTTTTCATTTCTCATCCATGGCAATTTTTTCTAATGCCTTGGCTGAAACCATTCAGCAGAGTTGGAGTGTAGGATTTAGTGACTGTGCTCTAGAGAACAGATTTCCTGACAACTGTGGCAAGATAGTCTTTTATGTAGACCAAAGGCAACTGAGCAGGGATGAGCAGGACTCATGTCTTTATAGCCAGCTGTAAAGGCATATTTGCTCTTTCACTGTTAATCCAGAAAAACTCTGGCTGCCCTGATTGCCTGTTCTTGGTGGGATCTGCTGTACTATCTTCAGTTATTCAACTCAGCTAACAGAATGAGCATTATTGTTCTTCTGAGCTTGTGAGCCACGGTGGCGCAGTGATTACGGAGCAGTACTACAGGGTTACTTATGTTGACTGCTGGCTTCTGGCAATTCAAATCTCACCAGGCTCAAGGTTGAATCAGCCTTGACTCAGGGTAAAATGAGGACCCAAATTGTTGGGGGCAATATGCTGACTCTGTAAACCGCTTAGAGAGAGAGCTGTAAAGCATTGTGAAGCAGTATATAAGCCTAAATGCTATTGCTATTGTGTGCCCCTCGTACAGTAGTTTTTTTGAACTTCACAGAGCTATCAATGCATGATTAACCGTTTTGTTTATAATGTAGCTTGTCACCTGACACTAATTTGGCTGACAGAATACTAATAGACAAAAAACATCCAGTTGACTTCCATACTTAATGGAGGACAAGAACATTCCTAGTCTAGCATTTTATCATCTACCCCTTGCTATCTGTCAGCATGCAGAATGAACATTATTTTTCACTAAACCAGGGAATACCCATAGACAATGTGATGTAGCACCAATTCAGCAAACATAATGTATGACCAAACTACAGCCATATAGTGTAGTCTGGTCATATATGGCCGCTTTTTTATAATCCTCTTAAGGGAGTTTACATATCATAGCCATTTACATTTTTATACAGTTTAGACATTTTTTAACATTTAAATGCAATTTTACTCCTCAACCATAGGCTGAGTAGGCTCTTTGAACAGGTGCTCAAGAAAAATATATCATTTATTAAAGATCTATTAAAAGTGTGAACAGCTTACTAATTTGTAAAAAACAGGCACTGGGCTGTTGAATGGTAAGTTAAATCAAACAACAGCTCAACCTACATTAATATTTTATTCTACCACTGTGACATCTGGCATACTGAAAAAAGATATGATTGATCCTTAACCATTCCTTACAGAGCTGTTTTTTTAAAGAATCATTTACACACACACACACACACACACACACACATATACATACACACACACACACACACACACACACACACACACACATATTCATTCAGTTCATATGACTGATATGCTGGTGAAATAAGAATTAAACCACCTGCCTAGTTTCTAGAATTGTAGTGAGATGAGATGAAGGAGAAGTCATGAGAATGTGTTCCTCGAAAAGTCTAAATCAGTTATCTTTTGCTGCAACACATGGGACATGAATATGAGCCAGGTATCAGCCTTGGGAGCCATATTTGTAGAAGGCTTCTGCAGCTGCCACATTTTAGTGCCTGGGAAATTGGGATGGGGGATGTTCACATGTAGCAAGGGAGTATAGACACAACATTCTTCCCCAGAGAGTCAAGGACATGTCAACTTGCACCTGGAAGAAGCGTGCCAGAAGGAAGGCATATGTTTGATCTGGAAGTGGATTGGGCCATGTAATCATTGGGGATGGCCGGGAGGTGGATCTTTGAATTTCTCTTGGGGAGGGAAAAAACTGGGGCTTCAGATTCAGGTTTTTCCCAGATGTGCCAACATGGTTTCTCTAATAAATTCTTATTTGGATAACTTGGCTTCTGGGTGCTGAATGGAAGAGGGGGAGACTTTGCTGGAACCCTGACAAAACATATGTTTCACGGTGCTGGAGGGTCTCGCCCATGCACCATCTCCTCACAGAAGGTCCCACTCCCAGCACCATGAAATGTGTGCATGTTTGCTCTGTGTGTATGTTTGAGGCCGAGAAGGAGGAGATGCCAAGTCTGAACTTTTCTGCCTACCTTCGCAATGAAGCTGCTTGGAAGGCAGCCGCCACAGCCTGTCCCTTTATGATCCCCCCGCCACCTGGTTTCAGTGTGTGGACTGCAGAGTGACCAGGACCCAAAGAGTCAAGCCCTTTTCCTTTGGCAGCAGCCCTGCATGACTGCCTTTGCATGGGGCTGGATGGTGGGCAGCATCCTTAAAGGGACAGGCTGTGGCATAGGAAATCATTCTGTCTCTGCAGCAGCGATCATGTGACTGAATGGGCGTGGCCAACTCGATGTCACTCACAGCAAGGTGCCGCCCCACCTTGCTGTGAGTGATGTCAAGTTGGTCATGCCCACTCAGTCACATGACCCCACCAAGCCACACCCACCAAGCCATGCCCATAGAACGGGTGGTGGTAAATTTTACATTCCACCACTGCTTCTAACCATAGCCTTTCTTACCATAAAGGGGTTTCTGGCCTTCTTTACATAAGTGAAACACTTTTGTATGACTTCTCATGGCTCCTTCCTGCAGTTTCTTACATTGCTCAGCCCAGTACTTTTCTTCATATTTTCTTGCCTCTCTCTGGAACTTTGGATTTAGTTTTCTCATTTCTTCCCTGTCACCAATGGTGTTTGCTTTTGTTCTCTCTTCTGCAGTCTCTATTGTAGCTTCTGATATCCATTTGGCCAATTTCATTGGTGTCTTGTATGTAATATATTTTTGGGCTACTTGTTTTTATTTCTTCCTATAGCTCATCTGGTTGTCTTTCTGTGATGTTGGACAGTTCAAATCTGTTCTTAACTTCAGTTGCATATTCCAGGGGAATCTTCTTGACATCAAATTTCTGAATCATGGGTGGTCATTTAAGTTTATGGTGGGACCCATAATCTGCACCAGGGAACATTTTCATGGTGAGGGTGAAATTTATATGGCAAAGTATTAGTCAAATTGGTTTCAATGCTCTCCATTTGCTGAAATCCAAGTGTATCATTGCCGATTGGATTTTTCAAATCACATGTTCATTATCCTTAGCTGATGTTCATAATATAGATGAATCAGATGTTCTTCTGTCTCATTTGTTCACCAAGACCAAACTTGCCTGTGATCCCTGTTTCTTCCATTTCTCCCACTTTTGCATTGAAATCTGCAATAATATAGGCAATGTCTTTCTTTGGTATTTGTTTCAAAGTTTCCTGAATTTCAGTGTAGAATTCTTTGATGTTCTGTACTGCTGAGTCCAAGGTAGAAGTGTAAGCTTGCAGAATTGTCATGTTGTGAGGTTTTCTGTTGATATGTATTGCCATTTTCTATCGCTGGCCGTTCGAAAACTTTCTATGGTTCTGCCAATTTTTAATGCAGTATAGTATGAAAATCATTCCACTTCTGATGGTATCATTGTCAGAGTAGTATACCATATGACCATCACAGTTGAAGAAGCCACAGCCAATCCAATGAACTTCACTGATGCCTAGTATATCAATGCTGAGCCTATTCCTTTTGTTCTTAACAATGTTTAGTTTTCCTAGATTTAAATCATTGACATTCCATGTTCCTAATTTGAAGATCTTTGAACAGTGGAGAGATCTCTTTTCACTAGGAACTGTGTCAACAATTTTTTGGGGGATGGGAGGGAATTAGAATTTACCCCCATCTACATCATGAATGATCCTACCACTATAAAAGTCTCTTTTCTCTTCCTCTGTAGCTTTATTGGTACTTCCCAGCAAGGGGAACTCACTGCTTAGTAGCATATATTTCACATTTTTACACCATTTTACTATTGTACAGTAATAATGCTGGCTCTAGGCCACCCCGAATGAGGGTGCCCTCTATACTGCTGATGTGAAGACTTACATTTTTACAATGATTCAGAAAGAGGCAGCATTGATGCCCTTGAAGCTTTAGAATCTTAGACTAGTGCCTACTAGACCTTAGTGTAATGCCCTTTCTTCATTGTACAATTTAAAATACAATAAAACATAAGCAAATAAAAGTATATTAAAATATTTCAGTCATATTAAACAGACACCAGGTATGAATTGTATTTGATAATATTGTAGAAGCAGAAGTGTAAAGCAATACTATACTGTACAGTCAGATAACAATGTTAAAGTTTATCAAAGAATTGCTTCGCCTAGACACATTAATATGAATTTGGCCTATGTCTAGCAACTAGAGGGGAAAAGGCATGCCTATACCAGCCTAAACTAGCCAATAGGAACTCAATAGATCCCACCCTGGACTGCATCACCAACAATATCATTACTGAAGCAGATAAATCATATACATGGCAAAAATTGACTTGGGAGATTAGAAAAAAGATCGAACAGTTCAAAACAACTTTAAACAACTTCCACTGTGTGCTAGGAATAAACTTGCGCTCAGCATATCTTTCTAACCATAGCACAAAGATGCTTATCATAATATTATCATCACCTGTCCATTTTTCAGATTTTTGATGTGTTCCAAATTGTTAAATAATGATCCCGTGTTTCTTAGAAAACATGACCCACCCCAATAATAAGCCCAACCCTACTTTTTTGGGGGGTGGGCCTAATATTACCCTTACCCCAAAAATAAGCCCAGTGGGATGGGCATGAGTGGCGGAGCAGGCGTGGTGGGGGGCAACTGTCCGGCTGCAGGTGCAGCCCACAAATATCGCTTTTGCCCTTCTGTTTCTGGGCACAGTGCTTCTACTTGTTGAGCAGCTTCCCCGAAGCCAGCAACTCTGAGGCCAGCCGCTTTGCTTTTTCACTCTTTTGGGGAGGCGAACAGGAGGAAAATGGGGAGGGGGATTTTGCTGCCTGTCATCCATTCCTCAAGCTCAGCAC
>JANHFL010007093.1:0-12474 GCA_032468155.1 Oxyrhabdium leporinum | reverse complement strand
GATCTTCCACGCAGCCTGCTGTGGATGCATGTAAGTGCAGGGAGCGTGCGGAGGCTCATAGAGAGAAAAGAACGGGATTCCCTAGCATCCAGAGCCCAGAGGGGAGGCCATTTTTGCTCTCCAGGAGAGCTCTCCAGGAGAGCAAAAATTGGGCCTCCCAGAAGTTCGGGGAGGCTGGAAATGAGTTGTTTCCAGTCTTCCTAGAGCATCTGGAGTCCACTGGAAGGCCATTTTCGCTTTCCCAGAGGCTCCAAGAAAACCTCTGGACTCCAGGGAGAGCGAAAATCGGGCCTCCCAGAAGTTCAGGGAGGCTTGAAACGAGTCATTTCCAGTCTTCCTAGAGCGTCTGGAACCCGGGGAGGCTGTTTTCACTCTCCCAGAGGCTCCAGGAAAGCCTGTGGACCTCGGGGAAGGCGAAAATGCCCCCCTCACCATGGTGCAGGAGGCCGGCTAGGCCACGGCCACCATGGCCACGGCCACCCAGAAACTGGGCAGCGAACCCGTTGCTGCAGTTTTTGAAGCCCACCCCTGCATAGCATTCATGTTCTCAAAGATTTGCAATATACTGAAAGGAGTTGAATGTATAACAAATTTGTATAAGAACATAAAAACATAAATACTCAAGGAAAAGAAAATGGATTGCACATGAAAATATTTCCATCTTCCTAGGAAATCAATCAGCGTGCATACCAACCCATAAGAATAGTTTACTGCTTTTGCTATAATAAATATTAAATTATTTACATATACTATGGGAATTCCTTTTTTTTGTTGGGGGTGGTGGTGAAACTGAACTGTTAAGTGAAAGTTCTCCTATCTCTGTTCCCAAAATATCAAATACAAAGCAGACAAGCACACTTTTCCTGCGACTATTTCTTTAGGTCTCTTAGTCAATTTACCTACAATTTTTTAGGTTTCTTTAGGTTCTTCAAAGGAACAGTTTTTCCCCTGTAATCCATCATGTAGAAAGCTGTAATTTAATTGAGATTTCCAATGGTTGTAAATATTTCACTGTAATAACACAGGTCACAATTTATTAGCCTCACAGCACTTAATATCAAGAGACCTCATTTTTAATTTTAAATCCAAAACAATTGAAACACCCAAAGTGTAGCAATGACCTCTAAAGTACAGAAAGAAAGAGATTCAACTGAACAGCACAGGTGTCCCAGCCTTTCTGCCTTAGTAAAGTCATCCATGATATGCCTTTTAGTATTATGAAAGGATTAAGCACAATTGGACATTCTTACCATTCACATGTTAACATGTCATCTCCTCCAGTGAAAAATTTATGTAAATCTTTATCTTGTTCCACATTCGAGTAAAGAACAGTGACATAGCAAAACTATGAGGTAAAGGTAAAGCAATTGGATAAGTTAGGCAAATACTCTACAAAAACCTTTCTCAATTTTCTTGCCTTCTAATGTTTATATGGCCATGCAATTATAATATTTTTTTAATATGGAAACAAGAGAAATGCACAACACATATTCAAGGCATACCCTGAGAGAATGTTTTTGTGCTCTCTAAATTCATTCCCAGATGAAGATATTTAACTGTTTTTCCAATGCAGAAAAAATATTTACTTATTTCATTATGTTTATAAGGCTGCCCAACTTTATACTGATTCTGCTGTTCAGTAAGAATGATAACAACATCCCAGCCTTAAGTCTGATTTACAGCTTAAGCTCAATTAAAACTATTATGCAATTTAATGCTTGTTTTACTCTAAAGCATTTGTATATTGCAAGACTATAGTTGTATTTAAATAGGTATATTAAATTCTTGAGCAAATTTAAGAGTAGAGAAACTGGATGAAATCCATCCAAATTTCTCCCTGGCAAGGAGAAATTCTGCAACTATTTCTCAAAAACAGGTTTCCCCCTTAGCAATTGAACAGCTATTGACAAAATCCATAATTACTGATTATGTTTTTTCTTGGAAATTTAATTGAAGCAGAAAAGCCATGAAGCCAATTTGACACCAAGCTAGAAACAAGGAGACTGTGAATTCTGGTCTGCCTGATCTGTCTGGGTGACTTTAGGGCAGTCTCTCTCAGCCTATTATGTCAGACTTGGGTGACAAGCCAGTCAGTCAATTTTTGTTGCAATCAAATAGATCAACAATTGTTTGATCAAGAAAAAGGTGAACCATGCACTTGTGGAAAAACACTAGGAAGAAAACAAAAGCCATAGAAGTTACACACTTCTGGAGACATGATTCTACAATAAAGGGCAAGATATTTACACACATTTCTTGGCCATCATGTACCTATGGAACTGAAAAATCAGCAGGACATAGTACATTTGAGATTATATCTACATCACCTTTAACTGAGTGTTGATCACTGCAAGGAGAAGTCCCTGCAGTTTTCTTGGCAAGTTTTCAGAAGTAGTTTACCACTGTCTCCTTTCTAGGGCTTTAGAACATAGAATAATAGAGTTGAAAGGGACCTTGGAGTCTTCCAGACCACCCCCCTGCTCAAGCAGGAGACCCAATACTATTTTAGACAAATGGTTGGCCAGTCTTTCTGAAAGCCTCCAGTGATGGAGTACTCACTCTGAAGGTAAATTGTTCCATTGGTTGATTGCCCTCATTGTTAGGAAATTTCTCCTTAGTTCTAGGTTGCTTCTCGTTGGTTAGTTTTCATCCATTGTTTCTCATCTTGTCTTTTGGTACTTTGGAAAATAGTTTGACCCCCCTCATCTTTATAGGAGCCCCTCAAATATTGGAACACTGCTATCATATCTTACCTAGTCCTTCATTTCATTAGATACCCAATTCTTGGAATGGGTATGTTCTTCATATGTTTTAGCCTCCAGTTAAATCATTCTAATCATTCTTGTTGCTCTTCTCTGCACTCTTTCCAGAGTTTCAACATCTTTTTTATATTGTGGTGACCAGAACTGGATGCAGGATTCCAAGTGTAGTCTTACTAAGGCTTTGTAAAGCAGTACTAGAATGTCACATGATCTTAATTCTATCCCTCTATTAATGCAGCCTAGGATTGCATTGGTGTGGTTGCTACCGCACACTGTTGGCTCATATTTAAATGATTGTCCACTAGGACTACAAGGCCCCTCTCAGTTACTCAGTTAAGCCAAGTTTCACCTAGCCTGTACGTATACAGTTGATTTTTTTTTCTTGCCTAAATCTACAAGCTTATGTTAATCTATGATTCATATATGCTGAATTTCATTTTCTTAGATTGGGTCCAATGTTTTATGGATCTTGAACTTGTCTTCTGGGGTGTTGGCTATTCCTGCTAGTTTAGTGTCATCTAGAAAGTCGATGAGTTCCACTTCTATGCCCTCATCTAGATCATATATGAAGATATTGAACAGTATTGGGCCCAAAATAGAACCTTGGGGTACCCACTGTTTACTTCCTGCCATATAGATGTAGTTCCATTGAGGACTACACACTGAGTATGATTTGTCAGCCAGTCACAGTTCTATCTGGTGCTGCTGCTGCCTATCCCACATTTTTCTAGCTTGCCAAGAAGTAGGTCATAGTCTGCTTTATCAAATGATTTTCTAAACTCTAAGTACACTATGTCCACAGCATTTCATTGATCCACTAATTTAATCACTGTCAAAGAATGAAATAATATTTGTTTGGCATAATCTGTTTGTGATGAATCCATGTGGGCTATTGGTTATAACTTCGTTGGCTTGTAGTTGTTTGCAGATTTGTTGCTTGTTTGTCTTTTCCAAGATCTTCTCCAGGTATTGATGTCAGACTGATTGGTCTGTAATTTCTTGGATCTGGTTTTTCTCTCTCTCTCTTTTTTTGAAAATGGGAACTACATCAGCTCTTTTTCAGTCCTCAAATAGTTTCCTGGTGCTCCAAGAAAGATATGTTTCAAGGTTTCTGAAATCACATCTGTCAGTTCCTTCAGAACTCTGCAATGTAGTCCATCAGGGCTTAGTGATTTGAATCCATTTAGAGCTGACAGGTGTTCTTTTACCTTATTTTTGTATATTTTAGTTTGCATTCCTAACCTGTCATTTACAGTTTTTTTTTTCTTTTTTTTTTGTAAGTTGAGTATTATTTTCTTTTTGTGTGATAACGGATGCAAAGTATTAATTAACTACTTCTGCTTCCTTTCTACAGCATGTTACATCTTTGCCATCTTCTCCCATTAGTGGACCGATTGTTTCTTTGACTTTTTTTCTTGTTTTTTATGTGTTGAAAGAAAGGTTTTTTTAATGTTTTTGATATTTGTTACAAGCCTTACTTCATTCAAAGCCTCAGCTTCATCTTTGCAGATTTGGGCCATTTGTTGTTATTCTGCCTTAATTATTTGTCCCTCTTTTCATTTTTCTGTACCTATCCTTTTTTCTCTCAGTTGGTCTGAGAGTTCTTTGTGCAACTATGTAGATTTTTTTCTTGTTTTTCTTTTTTAGTTATATTGAAATGGACTGGGCTTTTATAATCGTATTTTTCAGAGTTTTCCAAGCTTTTTGAGTTGATTTCCCCTTTAATATTTTTATCCATGGAATCCTTTCCAAACTCTGAATTTGTTAAATCCATTCTTTTAAAATCCAAAACACTGCTTTGATTATGTTTTGTTGCTTGTGTCTGTTTTTTATTGAATTCTAATATGACATGGTCACTCTCCCCTAAAGTTCCTGCAGCTTCAGTTCCCTCTATCACTTCTTCACTGTTGCTAAAAATAAGTTTCTGTATAGCTGTCCCTCTAGTTGCCTTCTCTATATTTTGCATGATGGAGTTGTCACCTAGATGGGTCAGGAATCTATTTGATCTTTCACTTGCAGAGTTTGACTCCCAGTTCATGTCATGATAGTTAAAGTCCCCCATTATTGTGGTGTTTTTCCTACACACATTGGTTAACTGATTAGCAAAAAGTTCATTTCTTCTGCTTGGTTGGGTGGCATGTAGTATATATCTATGGCAATATTATTCTTTTTTTCCTTTTATGATGGCCCATATGCATTCTAGAAGGCTTTCATACTTTGTTATGTGCATCTCTGTAGAGAGAAAGCGATCTCTAACATACAGTAATTCCACCTCCTCCTTTATTAGGTCTGTTTCTTTTGAATAATTTGTATTCTTATATCACTACGTTCCTGTCATGAGTTTTATCCCACTAAATTTCTGTAATGGCAATTATATCATCTTGCCCTCATTTACTAGTATTTCAAGTTCACCCTGTTTATTCCTTAAACTTTGTACATTTGTGTATAGGCATTTAAGTTCTTTGTGGCTGACCCTGGACATACTTCCTGTATCTCCTACTTTGCATCTGAGTTTTTCTTCTTTCTCTTTATTTCCTACCTCTTTATATGATTGGCTATTTAGTGTTTTTTGCTTGGAATTAGGTTCTAAAGATTGTGAAGATTGGTCCTCTTCAACTTTAGCTTTAAAGCCTTTCTGATAAGATGAGCCACTCATTTTCCAAATACATTCTTTCTACTTCTTGTGAGGTGCAGTCCATTCATTGACAGGAACCCTCAGGGGTGGGCTTCAAAAATTTCAGTAACAGGTTTGCTGCCTGGTTGCTGGGTGTGTGTGGCCATGATGGGCATGGCATAGTCAGGCCTTTCCTTGAGCCTCCGGGAGGGCGAAAACGGACTCCCCGGACTCTGGGTGCTCTCTGGAGGCTGGAAACGGGCCCATTTCCAGCCTTCCTGAACTTCTAAGAAGCCTGTTTTTCTCCCCCTCCCAGAGCCTTCGCACACACCTGCATCCAAAATGGGCTGCATGGAGACTCCTGGGAGGACCTGGGCAGGCAGGGCCAGGCAGGAGTGAGATTTGGGGGTTTAGAGAATTCTGCAGAATTTTCACTAAGGGTCCGCCCGAACCCCTGGGAACCCCCAGCAGCCCACCCCTGGGAACTCTTCATGTAAGCAGTGCAAACTATAGTCTAGGAAGCCAAAGTTCTCTTGGCAACACCAATTTTTAAGCCAGGTGTGATTCATTTCTAAAATCCTTTGCTCCGTCATTGGATGTTGGCCTTTTGTTAGAAGTACAGATGAAAAACCCACTTGTGTTCCTAATTCCTTAATTTTCTTTCCTACTGTTCATATAATCTCTTGTTATTGTTTTTAGGTTCATTGTTGTGTCATTCATCCCTAGGAGAAGAAAGGGACAGTAATCCATGGGGCTGATTATTTTAGTAAGGTTTTCAGTTATATCTTTGACTTTTGCTCTAGGGAGCCAACATACTTCCCTAGATTGACTGTCCAATTTGCAGATTATGGTTTCTCTTCCTGTAAGAATGGTATATCCTATTATCAATACTCACCTTTTTTTCCTTAGAGAAGTCTGGGATACTGTCACAGGAATGCTAGGTTGTGCCTCTTTTTTTAAAAAGAATTTTTTTCTTTTATAGATATCTGCCTATTTTCTTCCAGGGGGAGGTTATGAAAATGATTGTTCAGTTCAAAAGGGCTTCATTGGAGCGGGCTAGTAGATAGTTGGGACTTTGCTCTTGGTTGTTATTTTCTTCTAAAAGTGGCATGTTTCCATCAGTCTTCCTCTATGTGATATATCTAAAATATATCTAAAATGTCTCTATGTAATGTATCTAAAATGTGATAATTTTAGCCTAGTTATTTGTGCCTCAGGTAATTTAACAATGACTAAAATAAAAGCTGTCCAACACCTGAAGAAGCTAGCTCAGCTTTTGGATCATAAAAACTTACTGTATAACTTCAGATTGCAAGTGAATGCTGACCAGCATTGTAAAGTATCTATGCACAGAAGGATCATGAGAACCATTAAAATGATGAACTAGATAATATTGTTTCCTCTGACCATGCTGATTGTTTAGAAAAAAAGTTATTATTTGGTCTTTCACTGAAAAAAATAATTGCTTCATCCCAATACATTTATAATATATAAATAACTCCTTGGTTGTACATTCTGCTACCTACATAGGTCAAATCTGTAATTATTGTTTCTTGTCCTGTAGAGGTTACACACCATTAGTGATCTCCTTGTTAAATTGTTTCATTTCTGTGATGGGGGAAGTGGTAGTAATCAAGATACCCAGTTCATATGACAAAGTGTGTTAGATTGATTTATGAGTGGAAAAACATTTCCTATAATCACTAACTCTCAATTGTTAATGTCTGGTCTCATAGCAAGGATAGATCATTTGTAGAAAGGCACTTAAGACTGAATAAAATATCTCTGATGGCAAAACTTCAGTAAGGGATCTCTCATAAGATAACTTTGCTTCACCATTTTCATTAAGTAAAATGTCAGTAGATACTGTTTTAACCACCAGCATGCTTCAGTGGTTTTCTCTTATCCTTTCTTTTCTCACTCAAAAACATATTAAACTGCATTATTCTTTTTAAAAAAATCTTAACTGCATTGTGATGAAGCCGCATTTTATCAATGAAAAATGAAGTTTTCAATTGTACATTCTAAATAAATGCCACAATCTGTGCCACCAGGCGGTTTGCTCTGATAGAATTTTCTATTTGTTTGATTTTCAGAAGGTTATTTTCTTTATCTAAGACATGCATACATGATACTTGCATGTATTATTCTAGAAATTTATATATACTTCTTTCATGCAGCCTATACTGTAGAGAAAGGCAACCTCACTCTGCAGGAGCAGAAGTGGTATTCAGTCAGTTCGGACCGGTTCTGGCGTACAGGTTGCAGAAATTTTGTGTTGTTCGGAGAACCGGCAAATACGACCTCTGACTGCCCCTGCCCGTCCACTTGCCGGCTTGCCACTTGTCCCACCAGCCTGGTTGCCACTTGCCCCACCCACCTGCTTGCCCCGCCTGCTTGCCCCGCCCTGCCCACCGGGGTTGCCATTCAGGCAGTGGTGGGATTCAAAAATGTTTACTACCGGTTCTGTGGGTATGGCTTGGTGGGAGTGGCCAGGTGGTCATGTGACTGGGTGGGTGTGGCAGGTGGTCATGTGACTGGGTAGGAGTGGTCAGGTGGTCAGGTGACTGGGTGGACATGACTAGTTGGGCATGTGACTGGGTGGGCGTGCCAACTTGAGGGCACTTCTTTACCCTAATATTTTAAAGAAATATTTTAAAAGATGTGTGTAAATGCTATCTACATCAAGGATTGCCTTTAGATATTTCTAAGATACCCTACCCTTCATGCAACTCACCTCCAAAATCTGAAATGAAATATCTGCACCCCACCTGTCAGATTAATCTCCAGAGTTCTCCATCAATGCTGCCACATTCTTAGTGCACCACCAGTGTTTATATGTAGAAATATTTTATAAGTACATGATTTCCATATTTTCTATGTCTCTATATGCTTAAGCTATTCACCAAAATCATATTTTGATTTTGAAAAACTAAAACAACATCACTAATGTGGTAAATTTTTAAGAGTGAGAAGGATTGGGGTCCAACAAAATGGGGACAAACAAAAAAGATATAGCCCAAAATCATCTAAGAAGTTAGATCAAGAAGAATGAAATTCATAGGTGCATCCACAGAGCAATACTGAATTCTTTTTCTGAAATTTATTCCTCAGTTTAAAAAACAGGAATATATGAAGTAGGTTCAGTATTGGGCTCAGCTTGTACTCAAGTCAAGTAGTTATTCAAGAGTTAGTAGTATCATGGTTAGAAAAAATGGCAAAAGCAACATATAGATTTAAAACCAGAAATATTTTTTTAAAAAAGCAGAAAAATATAATAAAGGGAATACATATTTAATTATGCGTGTTAACAGCGGCTAGAATTGTTTGCACAACAGTGGAAAAATGAAGAGATCTCTATAGATGAAAATGTAATAAATAAATAAAAAATACTAGAATGTGCAGAAATGGACAGATTAACACTTAAAATTAAGGAGAAGGGAGAAACTGAATACTTTTTAATATGGGATTTGCTTTATCAATGGCTAACTAACAGAAACAAGTTAGAAATCTAGTAGTATATAAGGAAAGTTCAATAAAATGGATAGGCAAATATTATTATCAGTATATGATCATTATTGTTATGAATATTATTGTCACTAATTGAAATACAAAATTAACTACCCAGACAACACACTTCATATGTAGATAATGAATTTTTTATGCTTATTAAAAAAAATAAAACTAAAAAAAAGTAATGTCCAGTTTCAATTCTGAAAAACAAGTAACAATTCTTTATTCACTCCTTTTCTTTTCAGATGCAAGGACAGATCCTACAGAGGAAAGAACCCCAATCAACTGAGCCCATCACTAGACCAACTTTTATAAGAGTTGAATACAAACTTAAGACATATTTTAAAAATAGATATGGATAGCAAAGAGAGAGAGAGAGAGATTAAGCAAACTAAAAAAATGTTCATTTATAAAAGGTGTCTATGTCAGTAATCCTGGAAATAAGATTATGAGTAGGTCAGAGCAATTTACCAAAAATTAGGCGACCATCAGGGCAGATCAGCTGGGTCGCATGGAGAGTGGGGCGTGGGATGCAGCCGTGCAGAAGGCAGGCAACCTGGCTGGCCCTCAGAGACTGTGTGGTCTAGGCAAGCCAGGGAGCCAGACAGAGAGCAGCAGCTATCCTGGATAAGCAGACGAGATGAGGAGTGACGGGGCAGGGCGGGGCAGGGGCAAGCCAGAATTTTCACTACCAGTTCGCCCAAACTGGCCCAAACTGGCTGAATCCCACCACTGGGTGGGGGACATGTGCCACCTTGTCTGCCTCTGGGTATTGGATGAAAAGACCAAGGTGGGACTCAACTAGCCAACTGGGTACAGCCAAATGATGACCTGGGAAAGTGGCATGGATGCCTGTAGGTGAGTCTGTGCTGGTTAGTTCCTCTCCATCAGCAGGCTGGGGGAATTGGGTGTTTCTCCTCTCAGCTGTGAGAAAATCAGGAGCGTTTCTGCTCACTTGCAGTGACTTCAGTCAAGGACAATGTTCACTTCACCCCTTCCCTGAAGCAAGTCAAATGAATGTCTTATATGCAGGATGGGGGGTTTGGGAAAGCAGCAAAGTGAAGGTTGCTCCTAACTGGTTTTGTTCTATTTATTCTGTAGGAATTAACCCCTGAAAATGTGAAAGGCCTGCTGGGCACAAATCTAAACAGCCTGAGGGACAATCAGAATACCCCACTTGTACGAGAGTGGATCCAGACACAGAAGCAATCTGATCTGAACAGCCTTGGTCTGGGACTCCGAGGTGGCTTTCCCGAAGGGTTTATTATTCTTAAAAGTAAGACCACACATGCCTCTGCTTTGAGATTAATAGCACAGGAGGAAGATACTAGATATCAGGGAGAAACAAAAGGAGAAAGTTTTCTGATGGCAGGGTGTGTTGCACATTTATATGCAGTTGTTCATTCTGGTTTTGTACCTTTCTGGTAAGATGGTCAGGATAGCTGTGAGTTTCACATTAGTGCTAACTAGCTCATGGAAGGCGGAAAGGGAAACAACAGAGAGATAAAAGGGAAACTGTGTGGAATTGAGGAAGGTATGTTACTTTAGGGGTAATCATTCCACTTCCAGGAATCTTGGAATTTAAGCTTTATGTTGCTTCTTTTCTTCTCTGGGCCCATCATCACCACCCTTTGCCAATTGTTTTCCTCCAGGTCTTATCTGCCCAGCCATTCCCTTGCTATCAATTTGATTCTTTTTCTGAAACCCTCCTGCTCCTAAAAAAAATAATGTGGGGCTCCAGCTAAGTTTTCTGCTAGACTTCTCTATCAAGGCTCAGGTCTGTCAGCAGCAAGGAGAATTGTTAGCAGAATGTGTTGATACTAACAAAATGAAATTCAATGGTGAGAAAAGAATATAGTTTTGCATTTAGACAAGAGAAAACAAATGTATAGGTATAAAACAGGTGGAACCTGGCTCAATACCCGTAACAGTGAGAGGAATCTTGGAGTCCCAATGAACAATCACTTAAATATGAGCCAGAGTGTGTGTCAAAAAAGCCAATACAGCTCCAGGGTGCCTTAACACAGGAATAGAACCAAGGTCATGTGAAGTATTCATACCACCTTATAATGCTCTAGTAAGACTGCACTTGGATCACCACAATATAAAAAAGATATTGAGAAAGAGTGCAGAGAAGCGCAACAAAGATGATCTCATGAAAAGGACCAGGGTGGCAGGATAGCAGTGTTCCATATTTTGAGGTGCTGCCACAAAGAAGAGTGGGTCAACTTATTTTCCAAAGCAGCAGAAGGCAGGAGAAGAAGCAATGGATGGAAACTAGTCAAGGAGAGAAGCAACCTAGAACTAAGGAAAAATTTCTCGACAGTGAGAACAATTAACAGCGAACAACTTTATTCCAGAAATTGTGGGTGCTCCATTGCTGGAGCAGATTGAACAGGGGATTAGACACTAGAAGACCTCCAAGGTCCCCTCCAACTCTGTTATTCCTTCCAATGAGAAATCCTTCTGTGATTATTCAAGGGAAAATTCATTCTTACATTGGACATTTAATGCCAAACTCCCAACCAGAAGGCCATATTTATTTAAATCTACTTAATGGATCCTCAAGGTAATGCAGAATTGACAATGGGTATACTTTATAATGATGGAATTCGATATAAGATAGTTGAATTATTGGAGAAATTACTATGACAATGAAAGTCAATAGTCAAGAGTTTTCTTATTTTTTTGGTCCAAATGTCCATTTCAGTCCAGCAAATAATTTCAGCAAGGTATTGTATCACAGGTATGGGCCAAGCATTGATAGCTTTGATTTATTTTTAGCACTTTTCTCACTCTTTGGATATATTCTTTAGTAATCACAATTTTAACTTGTCCATGTTTGATGTTATCCAACAGTAAAATGCCCAGGTACTTCATCCCATTAGCTTCCCAAATGCTTCATCCCAAATGCTTCATCCCATTAGCTCCTGGGGATTTGGCCACTCAGCATTTCAATTCCATTATTGTTCATGAGTTTACCATGCTTTATCGCTACGGTAGCCCATTTCTCTAGGCTAAGTTCCGGAGCTGTACTAAAATTTCATATGGTATTTGTCAATGACCGAATTTTTATTTCTGATTTATTTGTTTCTGCAAGGGCACAAGAAGCAAGACTGAGCTCTGAAAGTGCACCTTCTGCTACATGACCGTTTGGCTTCTTGTTTCAACCGGGCACCATCTATTCAAGTTCATCTCTGCAAGTGAAGTGTTCAGCAAACAAAAGTGAATAAATCTAGTGTTTGAGGATGTAATACAATAATTGTTTGATCCTAAATTTTTAATCTCCAAAATAGAAGCACACACCCACAGATGCAGTTTTGGAGGGTTAGCTTCATGAGGAGAAAATGGAGACATCTACACATAATAAATGTTTATTGAAAATTTATCTACATAGGTAGAGAGGTAAATAAGGGACACCCCTAGAGAGAGGTAAATAAGGGACACCCCTAGAGAGGAGGGGGTGTCAGCCCTATAGCTGTTGTGTCTCGCCAGTGACCAGCAGAGATGGCAGCAGATTCGGACAGTGAGGAGGTTGGGGAGGAACATGGGCCAGTCCTGGAGTCTGGGGAAGGCTCTGAGGAG
>JANHFL010007092.1:14921-27472 GCA_032468155.1 Oxyrhabdium leporinum | reverse complement strand
AGCCCCCCAGCAGCCCACCCCTGCTTTTATCACTTATATATACAGACACATACATTTCATCCTACATTTTCATCGATATTTAAGAAATATAGAGTACGGTTACTAATACATTTAAAAATAGTTTTTAAAATTTACAGTTAGAAAATAAGTTAAACAAGGAATCCTTTAAAAGCATATTTAAAACAATATACCTCTTAAAACTCTATGAACACAGAGGAAACCACCAATGTAATGATACTAGTGAACCAAAATGCCTTCAAATGGGTTGCAGCAGCTTATATGGATCAACATAAAATGTAACGTAACTGAGAAGGTACTTGGGGAACATTACATAAGTAATAACTGGTGGATGTGGACTTCCATTGCAGTACAGCTCAGGTGATAGATACTTAAAAGAACAGGTGCTTTGCAAAATAACCAGGCCATAAGGTGTTCTATAAGGTTTTGTACATCATGACAAGTACTTTCCATAGTAGTAGACAAACAGGCAATGCCTTCAGATATGTTTGTATTACATTGTCATCTCAGCATTCTAAACATGTCATTTTGTGCTACCTGCAGCTTCTGACCCTCCTATACAGCACACTGTAATAATTCAGGCCTGAGATTATTTATCCATGGATTTTAATAGCATCATATTATATATGTACTATTTAATAGAATATGCTGAGGCCTCACTGACACTCCAATATTCTGTAATAGAATTACAATATTAGAGCCCATAAGGCTTAGGCACATACACAGAGTAGGATTGCCGCTAAATGCAAGATAAAAATGTTCAAAAATTGAGCATACCTGTATTTGAAAATGAAGATATCCTATGTTATTGGACAGAGAACTCTCAATTCAACATATGTTGTATCATATTTTTTCAATTATGAATCTTACTTGCCACAAGAGAAGAATCAAATATAATTTTTTAAAATGTTATACTATGAATCAGATTGCTATTGTTCTAGAAAATGAAAACAAAACTCGTTTCTCTACTTTTACTAATATAAAAAGTGACTCTTAACTTTTTCTTGAGTATCAATATCTTACAGGAAATTTTTCTACAAGTTTTAAAATTCACATTCATTCACTAATGTATCTTCTTTATTTTATTATTAAATAATAGTCTGTAATATCAAGTTATTTAAATAACAGATAAGCTTATAAATCTCTTCTCTGTGAATTAAAAATCCTTTCTAAATAGTGATACCTGAACTAAATATATGTGCGGATTTTGAAAGACGGACAGGAATATTTTCCATGATAATTATGTCTGCAATTCAAAAGCCTATTTTTATATTTACATAAAAAGTGGTAACTCATTGATATTTACTCTATATTTTCTTAGATTTGCCCTCTGACATCCGGAGTCCTGACTTTAGTCTATATATTGGCCCCCTTTCCTTACAAGAGACTGATCCATACATTTGTCAAAGCTTAGGCCTGCACATTAGAAAATATGGTACCATATTTATACGAGGAAAGAAATATTATAAAGTAGATTTAATGGCTTGATCATCTATAATGGATTTAATGTTTTTGCAATACAATGTGAATAAGTTTGTGAAAACATTCCTTTCTATCCTGCACTGAGTCAAGGATGGACTAGAAGGTCCCTGCACTAGGTGATAAGTTGGCCACCTGACCTCAGAGATGCCTTCCAATCCGTACATTCGATGTATTCTATGAATATATTTGTGTTAGAACTTGAAATGTTCATATATTTTTTCAAAACCAATTTATTAAAAGTATGGTTGCCATAAAGTAAATTTAATAATATATTTTTTAAAAGTTTATCGTTTTTAAAATGCAATCTAAATATAAATCAGCATACTGCATATACCTCTTAAATTGGTGGAATGTAGCCTTTAGATTAAACAAACTAGCTCATATAATCTGATGTGAGCATGTACAAAATCACAAGCAAACAGCTATTTTGTCCAGTAGCACAACAAAACACAGGTAGAAGCTGACTTTCCCAACAGATTGACTTCTAGCCATTACACAACATTGGTGGAAGAGATACAAGAAGTTGAACCTTGATTTCACTCTAAATAGCACTTGCATTTAATACAATAGTAATTAGAATCCTTTGATATTAGTTTCATTAATTTTTCTATAATAAACCTTGGATGTTGTTCAAGTGTTTCCAGTCCAATTTGCCAAGAGAATCATGGGAAGGGGCTCTTTAAGAGACCAGGATGTAATACATAGATTTGAATGAAGCTGGCTTGATTTTGTGGTGTATAGGAATATATTTCCACGTACACGTATATGTGCGAGTTTAATTGTAAATTAAAACACCAAAATGTATGCCAAAAAGTATGAAATAATGTTATCAAGAGTGTTGTGAGTATATTTACAAACAGAAGTGAATGGCAGTAATGGAGGAGTCATAAATAAGTTATGGGGAAAATGATATTAAAAGTTTTTTTTTCATTATAAATGTAATGCAAGTACATCCACAAAAAAATTAAGCCAAGTAATTTAAATAAACATTAATATAGTTGGAACAGCTGTTAATACTGGGTTAGAAAAATAATCAGTTTAGTAATCTGTTTCACAAAAGACATCAAGCTTCTTATTTCAATTCAAATTCTGATGTATGATATGTATTTATTTCACAGAATTTTGTTTAGTAATCTTGAAATGTGGAATTTAAGAAAGTCCACTTATGCTTTCTAAGAAAGTTTCCCCAACTCACAGTAAAAAATTATTTCTTGCAGCTGAAGAGACATAAAGCTAATTCACACTTGCAGTTTACAAGTCCACTAATCCACAATCAGATGAAGTGTGAACTCAGCTGCTCAGGAATAATTGTCCCCTAATCCTTAGCAATTTGCACTTCATTAATGAAGTGAGAATTAATCCTTACTATTACTATCCTGATGAATTGCATGAACGGGTTTCTCCAGTTCTGATGCCTCCATCCCAAATAACAGAGGTGGATCTAACAGGATAATTTTAGCCTTTGTTGTTATATACTTTCTTTGTGAAAGACAACATGCATTGTAGAGAATATATTTTACTGACAATGTTCTAGGTATCTCACAGCAATGGATAGCACTGATACAGAATATACAAATAGAAAATAGTAGAAAAATTTAGTCATTAAGGATAAGTAATATACTTAGTGACAATGTGTTAAATATGCTCATATCTCTCTAAGGAACTGATGGTGAGATAATACTCCATTAACAAATGAAAAGAAGTGCTAGTATCTGACTGCTCCATTCATATAGTAATATCTTCAGTGGTACAGGGACCAAATTCAGTGAGTTTAAGTACTGAAGTAAACAAGGAACTTTCTAATCAATAAGTAAATTAGCTTTTACCAATATTTTGATGGAGACTACAATTATTGTCATATGCAACTACTTCAGTAGGCTTTATTGATCTGTTATATTATTCTTGTTGTTTTTATTGTTACATTCTGGTTTACTGGTAAGCTTACAGTACTGTACACTAATATACACTATTTACAAAAGGGTGAAATTGCTTTTGGAAATCAATATCAATGACCAGTCAATTTGTAAATATTTTTTTCATTATTTTGAGCTTTTTTGAGCTTAAGTACAATTGTACTTACAAAAAATACATCTCCTCTATTTGCTTCTGTATAGGAGAGCAGAATGATCTTAAGACTTTCTGATTTTGGCTAGAAAAAAAATTCAAACATCTATTCCATTAGTCATCAAAGAATTAGAATTTTCTATATATCTTTGCTGCAGTCTAAACTGCTTAAATACGATCTGCTTTCTGAATGACAAATATTTCACACATTAGTCAAATTCTAGCAACAAAATATTTTTATTCTATCTTTAACATTTAAGATTTTCTATTAATCTTCCACCTACATTGTATCCTCCTGCATTGTATCAAACATATTATATTTATCAGGATTTTTTATACAAATACCTGCTTTATGCAGTTCCAGTTAAATTTTACTTACAAGTTTTCTTTACATATGAATAGCCTTATGAATCAGATCAAATCTCAATTTATTTCATGTAGTGGACAATCAGAAGCTTCCAGAGGATTTAGAAGCAGGATGATGCAGTTCCAGTGATACCCAACTGAGTTAGCTACTAGGTTGTCAAAACTAATGAACCTGACTTCCATTAATCTCCTTTTAATGCTATCCAGGTTAGTAGTGATTATCACATCAGATTAATTATGAATTGAATATGTTTTTCTTTGGTTTATTCTAAAAGCCTTTGTGTCTGTCACTCTCTCTCTCATCCAACTCACCTCACAGGGTTGTTGGAAATTAGGAGGAGAGGGATATTTGGTATGTTCGTTCCCTTGAGTTACTTATGAAAACTTATGAAAAGGTGGGGTATAAATAAATAACTGAGAAAGTTAAAGAATACCAATAAACTATGTTTATGCCTTTTATTATCAACTATCAAACCAGCAGTTAACAAATACTCCACAGTTAGCACTTGTTAAAGGAACAATGAAGGCTTTGGAAAAAAATGTTCAGATATCATGATGTGTTTATGTCTATAGGGGTGAGAAATGTGCACGCAATGGCTTTCCTTGTGATACTCCAATTAGAAAGAAAGAAAACAAATTGTCTGCATGCATCATAGTCAAATTAACTTGGCTGTCACCTGAAGTACAAATGATCAGGCTCAAATTATGATATTTTGGACATTTTATGCAAATACCCAGTTATTTTGAGAAGTCTACAATGTTGCAAAAGAGAAGAAGATGACTAACAGAAAAGTGTATGGACTCAATTATAGCGGTGATCAGTGCACTGCTGGAAAACATGGAAGGCCAGGTTGGAGACAGATTATCCTAGGGAAATCAATGTATGGGGTTACTAATTGTCAACATCAACCTTATAGCACATAATCAGTCAATCAAATCAATACAAGTATTTACTGTAAATACATCAATCATTTACCCTCTCATTCACCTTTTTCTGTACCTCAAATCTCCAGCTCCCGTTCTTGCCCCAGCTCCTGTCAACTTTACAGTTTGAAGGCATTCAAATGCAAGTAGATAAATAGGTACCACTTTGGTGGGAAGGTAACAGCGTTCCATGTGCCTCCATGTATACTCATGCTGACAATATGATCATGGAAGTGACTTTGAACAACACTGGCTCCCTTGGCTAAGAAACGGAGATGAGCACTGGCCCCTAGAGTCAGACATGACCAGACAGGGGAAACATTTACCTTTATCTTTATCTTTACCTTAGATGTCAGGATACTGATCTGAATTGGGGACCAAGTAAAATATGAAAACATCAAAATGCTATTCAATAAACTAGTAATCTGCTGGTGGCAAACAACTAGTTTATTTCAGGAACAGAGATTACATACCTGCAGAAACACGTGGGCAATCAGGTAGCATGGACTCTACTGATGTATCCAGAGGTTCTGAACTTGATACCCAATTACAGCAATTCTGAAATTAAAGAGAACTTTGAATAATAAAATACCTCAGGCTTTTTTAACCATTTTGTAGAAGTTTAATCATAGAGATTGTAATCTCAGGACCAAAAAAATAAACTTGATTTGTAAACTGAGGCTTGAGTTCATATAATAGGAGAAGTAGCTATATATCTACAAGTATTATTATATCCATGTATAAGCCTTAAGGACCAAATTAAGAGCTTTTGCTGTTTTGTAATTATATTAACATTTGAGGCAATTACATCCACAAATATTTCCTCTTACCTGGCAATGAAATTGCCATGGCAGTAGCATTAACAATAAGAACTATCTGACAACTTTCTTCCCTTTCATAAATCCCCAGATCAGCTGCCTCAAGTGATTGCCAATATGGGCAACTATATAAATTTGATTAATAAAAAATAAATAAATGATTCCTCCTCAAGAATTTAATATATTATACATGGAATTAATATGAGACACAAATCCTGAGTAACATCTAAATGATGGAGAATAATTACGTATTTCATATTATTCTCCATTGGATAAATCTCACTCAAGTACTGTGCCCAGCTTGGGACATCACACTATTAAGGGGAAGGTATACAAAGTGGAACAGGTAGAAAGAGGATGAACTAACCCCTGGAAGTTAAGTGGTGCCAAAAGAGATGGAAAAAAATGGAAATACTTTGTCCTTGAAAATAAATACTGAGGGGAGCCTACCATGCTTCAGATATCTTAACAGATTAATTAGTTCAAATAATACATCCTAATTGGATATCTATCTTTTTCTATACTTATGTAAAATTAGTATGGTTAATCGGGCTAAAACTTTATTAAAATGGAACTGACTCAAGTCTTAGATAAAATATAAGAGAGAAAAGTGAAATAGTTTATGGGAAATAAAATATGAATGATATTATGGATAATAAATCAGCATGAAATATCTTAATTTTACTAATCTATTAATTGCTTATTTCCTAATTAAGTCCTCTTTTACTTTTCAACTTCGGAATTTAAATATCATAGTGTCTTCTTCAAAACTATTATATTTACTTTTCATAAATAATGATTGTCAAACAAAATAATCCACCTAGTTTTTGTTAAAAAATGAAGGCATTTGATTTCATTTTTCTACAATTAAATACTTATAATAAAACATGAGAAACAAAAAAGAACTAAATACATGCATCCCATATAAATAATGGCCGATTGTCCTTATGCTAAAAAAAAGCATATTATATATTTTTAAATGTTTGCTGCCACAGTTGTGCACCAAGGAATCCATCCTTGAAAGATTCTTGATTGGTAAATCAAGTGTCTTATTATAGTTTCTTAACTCATTCTGTCTGGAAGAAGATGTCAGCTGTGTTTAGGTGAGGAGAGAATTTCTAAAGTAGTCTCCACCAATAAAATCAGAGCCAGGAGTTTTGAAAAGATTCGTCGAGGCAATTCTACTGATCTGGGACCAGAGAGAGGGGGAAGAACGTAAAGAAGAGGTGCTGTATGAGATTAGAAACTGTTCACAGGCATTGCATATTTGTAAGAAATACTAGATCAGTAAAATGATTGAACTGTGCAAAAAAAGCCAGGAAAGCATTTAAAAATATTACTGGCTAGTGTACTTGTTATCTTTTTACCTAATTGTGTGACAGTAATATTTCTGCATTTCATAAAGACTTTAAAATGCACATTTGCAGACCAGTTTTTAATTAACACCTGAAAGTGGAATTGGAATTTTTATGAGCTATTATATGTTTGACATAGATAAAATTAATATTTTGTTACTGATATAACATTACATCAGAGAATTTAAGGGAACACCAAAGATTTCAAAAAAATTAACTTACTTTATTCTATATACAATGAGCCATTGGCTATAAGAATTAAATAGCTCAAATGAAGACTGAAGATATGAAAATGGAAAATTTGTTTTATCAGTCATCACAATGTCTAACAAAAATTTAAAAATAGGACTTCTACTTGCATTAAAATATGTATGCTGTGATAAAGGTAGATAGATGCAATGAAAAATTGCTATTGTTAACTATTCATTCTTTCGGTAACAGCAATTACCACTGCATGTACAAAGCAACTGAGGAAAAAAATGAATTATTATTCAATCTCTCAATCTAAACCCAATATAATAAAAATATACCCTGATGGGATGATGTAGTTTAGAAACATATCTAAAATTCATGTAATAGAACACTGTTGAGATGAGATTCTTTGAGTATCCCATCCATATTTTAATTCACTAGTTTCTGAAAATAAAATCACAGGTAATGGATTGTTTTATTTAAATGTATTTCAGTAACAATTAATTATTAGGTTAAAATGGGAGATGGAAATTGTAATGCTTTGCTCCTGATAGTATATGTTCAATGTTCTGAATTTTCATAATATAATGTTTGTTTTTCTCAGCAAGCTTTTCAACTTGAGTATTTTATTCAATTGCCAAAAAAAGATGAATACAAAAAACTTTGTTATTGTTATTTACTAGAAATATAAAGAAAAAAAACTTGTAAAACAAAGTAAATGTGAGATTTCTAATGAGTTGCATTTTCAGGGTAGCATTTCCATGTTTAAGAGTTAGAAAGACATTTTAAAGAAATATTTATTTCAAACAATTCCCAAATGAATTTATGCTTATTTGTTTATTTACTTGAACGTGCCATTCCAATAACAAAAGACTCTTAGTGGCTTATATTTCTTTTTATCCAGAATTAACCCACAAAACATGCACATGATGGAGTAGTACGTTAAGAAGGTGAAGACTATGAAAGTTATGTCTGGATGGAATTGACATCTTTAGACACAGTGAGAAATTTAAAGGATAGTTTGCAATGTTAGAAAGGAATGAATAAATAATGTAAACCAGATTTAAGTTAGATTTCGTAATGATGTCATTTTTTCTTCACTCCAAATATAAATAACCCAAAACAAAATAGCATTATTGTAAGTATGTACGTAGACATAATGTTTAGTGAAACTCTTTGGCGATCAGAATTGGATTTTAACAATGATCTGGAGTTTGTATGAAAAATTTAAGCCCTGCTGGATGAATTGAATAAAGTTCATAGTCTCTTTATAACAGTCTTTTTGTACAAGAGCATTAATGTGCCCATAAGGGAAAATTGTAAAAGCAGGAGGAAAGAGGTGCTGCTCCTAATAATGAGAATGATAGTTTGCCAGTTTGTGCACTTGGTTATCAGAATACAGTCTCACCTCTCGCATCCACTCTCGAACAATTTTATCAGCTTCTTGATGCCACACGTTATGAACTGAATCTGTCAATGCCACTGCAGTAACTTTATTTTTTACTTCTGTTTCTCGCTGAATCATCTGTGGAAAATATAAGTACAAAAATTAATTAAAACATGAAAAAACATCTAATGTAAATAGTCAGTGAACCGCTTCTATTGATCTACAGTTTCACTTAAAAACCAAAATATTATACTTCAGGGAAAGTGGAAAGTATTCAATAACTTTTTCCAAGTTTCATTTCTGTGTTGCAGAAAACACTATATATATCCTACAAACTACAATCTTACTGAACCTTCATTTTCATTTATTCATATCACTTTCTGGTCAACATGACTACCTTGGATTCTCAGAATCACTCTGGAATTATTTATTACCCAAACATTAATTAAAATATCTGTTCACTGCTTCTCATGTTGGAAAACACATAGAGGTATACAAGATGATAACAATATTATATGCATTGTATACTGCCATTAGTTATGTTTATAAAATATTGTATTGACTTGCATGTAGCACTATACCACAGTTTATTTTAGACACAGCATTTTGAGTATATAGGTCACAGATATTCCTAACAAGTGCAGTTAACTTTATTCTTTCATATCACTCCTGCTTCATTTCACTCCTGAAGATATATGCAAGTGTTTTGTTTTTCAATCACTGTATAATTGGGTCTTTTCCTATGCACTGATTACAAAAGTTGAGTAGGGAATTTAAATGCAAATCTAGATATTTGTAATAATAAATTCAATCTATAAGTAATAAAAGAGTGAGTAGACTATTGCATAATGTAATTGAATACAATAGCAGCAGTTGCAGATTTTTTAAAATAAAAAAGTGCAATTGAACTTCTTGAACTTGTATTTTATCTTGCTAATAACAAAAATGTATATTTTAACAGACCTTTTAAACAGACAAAAAGAACAGGAAAAGTTAGTGCTTCCAAAGAGTGACATGTCCATCTCAAATCATGACTATGATTATTGAGTGTTATTATGGTTAATTAACTTACTCATGATGAGAGATAGAAAAAGAATAATTAATCTAAAGGAAGTATGACCAGCATGGTTATAACACATCAGTTCTATATATCTTTTCAACTGTAGACTATATATTATCAATTCCCCCCTCCCCACTCAAACAGTGCACTACAGAATACAAGATTAGAAAGCAAGATAAAGAATAAGAGAATGAAGGATTGTTAAAATAAATAACATTAAAACCCAAAGCATCACAACTGGTATTGTGGACAGTATGACACTAAAAATATTTGGTTTGCAATTTTTTTCCACTAGAAATTACTTAGCATTTTAATATTACTATCCTTTACTGACTATATCTACAGTTTAAATACAATTTTTAGCTACTACGTTTAAGACATGACACTAAAGTATTTATTTACCTAGACAACAATCTCTGTACTTATAAAAAAACTAATTTTATACAACCAGTTTATGCAGTTGATATATTTGTGGTAACTGCCTAACTTAAGAGCAGACGACTGTGGGTTTTATTTTAACTGGACTTCCTCACTATATAGTAGTACATGAGTCATATAATAATTTTGTGCAATTGTGCAATTTGTACAAGGTTACTAGTTGTTGATCCAGTCAAAGTAAGAGACAGAACGTAGTAGCATCACAATTAAGAATATAACCACATTTTAAACCAATATTTTATGAACTAGATTAGATAAAATGTCTTTCTAACCCAGCACTCAGTTTTAAATATTATTATAATATTTAAATATGTTCAATCTCATTGTGATTTGCATCTGGCTAAAGTATATGTATATACACACACACACAGAGAAATCTCTTCTACTAATTGAACTGAACAAGATTTCAGAAGTAAGGCAAAATGAAGCAAAGTAGCAATGTTTTAGAAAACAGTCAAATATGGGACTTCTGTGACTGATACAAAGACCAAAAGGATTAACAAAACGAAGTATTTAAAGAAATTGAAATGGGTTCACAGAAGGCAATAATAAAGTGTGAATTCCATAAAGATGATGATGATTACTATACTTTTGGTAAAAATACAGGGTGCAGTTGTAAAGTTGATAGAATTAAATGATCACATAGGTTCCTTGTTGCAAGCAGCTTATCCATCCCTAGAATATCAAATCACATACATCACCAACATCACTAGAAGAGGAACTCATCACTGATCCTGACAGGCTTAAGTAATGAGCATATGAAGGGCTCTAAATGGTACTTGCAGCATACAGCAGAATCCTAATAAAATCTTGAGATCACAGATGAAAAAGAAAGGCATTGCTTTTGAATGAAAGAAATATTGCAGGTAAAGTATCTGTAGATAATTCTAACAGGAAGGCTTGAAGTTGCTGGTGTCTTTAATATTGACAAGAGCAATAATGGAAACAAGGCAATAATGGAAACAAGCATATATAAACAGGCAAAGAAAGTAAAGTTGGTAAAAGAAGTAGGAAAAAAACAATATTTTTTTTTTGCAGTAAGAACAGCAAAGGAAGGAAACAGAAAAACTACATTTAAGGATTAAAGGTAGAGCATAGCCAGTTGAGTCTGAAAACTTCCTGATATTGTAAGCCTGCTCCGATTCTAGCAACGGAGCCAATAGTAATAGCTTCATCCAAGGTTGAATAAAACGTGGTGGCACAACCACCTGTGCAAACAATTGTTCAGGTATGACCAAAAGCAAAGGATATATATAATCCTGGTGAGCACCCTGCCTTGTGCTTGAAAGATAATAAAGAATTGGTTCGAGTATCTTAAATCAGTTAAAATAGCTGCTTCATATAGGACGTATTACAATAGCTTTGCCTTGAGATTATAAAATAAGTATAAGACAAAAAAGATAACATTCGTTTTAATTAGGTGGAGTTTGTATAAAGCAGGTTCAGTTCAGGAACAAGATATGATTGAACCTTAAGTAAAAGAAAGATACATTTTATTGCATCTTAATTTTAAGACACAGTTTGCCCTCAATGGATGGAATGGATGGATCAATGGATGGAAACTAATCAAGGAGAGAACCAATCTAAGGGAAATTTCCTGACAGTGAGAACAATAAATCAGTGGAACGGCTTGCCTTCAGAAGTTGTGGGTGCTTCATCACTGGAGGCTTTGAAAAAGAGACTGGACAGCCATTTGTCTGAAATGATATAGGGTCTCCTGCTTGAACAGGGCATTGGATTAGAAGACTAGAAGATTTCCAAGGTCCCTTCCAACTCTGTTACTCTCACTTAACCAACATTTGTTCAGCAACTATTTGAAATTATGGCAGAGCTGAACAAAGGGTAGTTATGCCCAGTAGCTGAAATTATGATGGTGGAAGTGCCCCCACGGTCATGTGATCAAAATTTGAATGCTTGTCAACCCACCAGCACCAATGACCATAAGGGCACTTTAAATCCTTCCACCCAGCTATCTCCCCCATCTCTGTGGTTTTAGGTGCCCTGCCCTGCATTTCATTACCTCTGCTACCCTGGGCTCTGTTGGCCCTGCCATCGTGTCCAAATTACATGCAGCCTTTTTGCAATGTTTTGGAAGGATTCAAAGCTTTGCAAGGCCAAATGTGATTTGTATAAGGACATAATCAACCTCAGGAAAAAGGCCTGGTACAGATAATTTCTATAGTGTAAAGAATCAAACTGGCTATGCTTCATCAGCAGTGGGTGAAAAAAGATGGTGAAGGTCAGCTGGGGGCAACAAAGTCAATGGAATGCATGGTGGCAGGCCTGACAGATGTGTAGATTGCAGGGAAACCAGAGGGCTCCTCTCTGAGAGAGATGGGAAGTTACCAAGTGTGATAAATTAATAAGCACAGAAATAGGTAGATAGATAGATAGATAGATAGATAGATAGATAGATAGATAGATAGATAGATAGATAGATAGATAGA
>JANHFL010007092.1:0-14821 GCA_032468155.1 Oxyrhabdium leporinum | reverse complement strand
GCAGGCAGGCAGGCAGGCAGGCAGGCAGGCAGGCAGGCAGGCAGGCAGGCAGGCAGGCAGGCAGGCAGGCAGACAGAGACAGAAATAGATGGGGTGGGGGGAGCCAAAGAGGAGCCATTCCCTTAACTTACTGAGGTATGGGACTGGAAAGGACCAAGTCAGGAATGGCTTGGATCGGCGAGGGTCCTTACCTAATGATCAGTGGGATTTGATTAATGAAGGCAATGGAAAGTGCTGGGATTGCTATCAATTCAGTCATGTGACATTATGCTTTACAGCCTCATTGCTTAGCAACAAAAATTCCAGTCCCAATTGCCGCAGTTAACAGAGGACTACGTGTACAGCAATTATCTATTTCAAGCTGATTTGGCAGTGTGAATACCGTATTACAGTATCTTACCACTATGTTTTGGTTATTCCAATTTAGTCATTCAATCCATTCTACCTGATTTTTAGTGCTTAAATTCTAAATTACATAAAAATTAATCACATAAGTTAAATTGCATAAGTAAGCTGCTGTTCTCTCAGGTGTATTTTCCTATATCAGTCACTCATGTTGTAACAGAAAATACATAATAGCAATTTTGTACAATAAGAAGTTGATATTATTTACTTTACCTAAGGATACTTAGAAATCTTTATTTAAGATCAATAAAATCTATTCTATGTATACAAATGTTTGCAAGTAACACACTTCAGACTTAATGAATGCACTGAGAGATTTCTCTTGACTGTTGCTTTTTTCTTAGTTCAATGTCAACAATTATAGGCAAAGGTGATAGCTGTTCATAGGATACCTGCTCGCCTTTTGACTTCAATCTTCTTTGGCCAAGATACCAACCTGTTATTTAAATATTACATTCTTCTGCACTGTCTAACTCATTCTCTATCACTTGTGTGTCTGGCCTCTAAACTTGGCTCTTATTTTCCATACAAATACAGAATATCACATGTCCATCTGCAATTGAGTCAAGCCTGCTGAATACTTGCTCTCGTTTCTCAACCATATAAAGCAGTATGTGTTTGTCCCATGCTAACTGACAGTTTTCCTTTTCTGTACTGGTAATCTTACTTTTACAGCTTGTCTTCTGGCTATTTCCTTTACCTATAATTCTTCTAATTTTTGACACAAATTTTGAAAGATACCAAAGATGTTAGAATTAGAAGGATGAAAAAGCTATTTGCAAGTTTGGGGGAAATAAATTAGAAACTCAAGGTAGATCTGTTGAGGTGAAAGAAGCAGACAATATCAGTATATTGAATGCAATACTGGATACATATAGAAATCTTCAAGTTTAAACACTAACGTGTTTAACTTATAATCCAAAACTAAAATAGAAAACCGAGTTGTTCTAATAAGAATGGCAGTAAATACCACTTAGTAGCACTTTCTTCTGAGTAATCCTCATAGTATGTCAAATTAGGAATTATTTTATTGGAATATAATTCATAAATATGTGAATTATATCCAATTATGAAGTTGTTTCTAAGAAAAAAATAACAGAAAAAAATTCTTTCTAGTCTTGAAAACCAGATATAAAATTAATCATGAGAAAGCAGGTTTCATTCACACTGACTTACCAATGTTTTGTATCATTTTCTAAAAGAATTCTTTCTAGACAGAAAGAGGTCATTTCATCTCATTTACAGAAAAATACTCAACTGAGCATGCCAACATGTGTGCTAATTCTAACTTCAGGAGGCACTGATGTAGTTAACAAAGACTACTGAAAAACCATCAGCTGGGAACGGTCCTTCATCAATACTAAAGAGGGGGCAGAGCTGAACCAGTGACCTAGAAGTGAAAGACTTTGTAATCTGATTACTCATCTTTTGAGCTATGCAGTCCATCCCCCTTTCATTTTTACTGATAAGAGAGAATCTTATTACCTAAGCAACTTTTGTAGTCATTTAGCAATGCAAAAGCTTTCATTTACTGCACTAAAAGGACACTAATGGCACACTTATTAGCCTGTTTCAAGTTTTGGCTCAGTACTACTTTTTCCTATTAATTTAAAAAGAATGCATTGATATAAAATTATACAGAAATGTTTTTATAATGATTTTTGATGATGCTCTCGCTGATTATTACAGAGCTGGTATAAAGAAGTAGAATTAACAAAGCACTTACTGTCAAACCAAAAGAAAATGTAGACCTAAATTAACAAATACTGAATTGTCTGCATTTCCAGACAGCACAATCATATTACAATTGAACTACAAACTTACTGACAATGAACAGATAATTCAATAAAGTTTTCCAAGGTACAAAAGGATTTGTAATATTGGAGTAGCTTTCTAATTCCAAAGCAGAGATTTTTTATTATGCCACTGTAATGTGCAAATGTGGCAATATGCATTTCAAAAGCATTGAAAATGATCTTATATGACAAGAGAATGCTTTTTTTTTTTCTTTTCTGAAATGATATTCGTTTTAAGAGTTTCAGGAAGTAATCCTGAAAACCTTCCCTGCTTTTTGGCTGGCAGAAAAACAACTTCTCTCTTTGGGTTAATATAGTAAGAGAGTAAAAACAGCAAAATCTTGGATTCCCAGAAGCATACATGCAGCTAATAACTCAGACTTAATTATTTCTAGATCTTATTTTATTTTTTGTAATCAGACCAAACAGTATGACCTGATATGAAAGAGTATATATTCATATTTTGTAGTCCAGTTATAGAAACAAAGACAATATTTTAAGAATAAGTAACATAAAGTAATGTTATGCTGTTGATTAATCAGTGTGTTCCTTGTTAAATTCTAAGATAAAGTAAATGATATTGTACTTTATTGATAAATGATAACCCTAAATACTACATTATATAGTATATGCAAAATAATAAGAACTTTTAAATAAACTCTTTAATAAGTATATGGTGGAGTTTTTAGAATGCTAACAGGAATATCAAAACAAAGATTGACTTTTTTAAAGCAACTAGGTAATTTACAGACAGATATTCTATACATTATTTAGACTGAAGATATGTTCTACATAAAATTGTTTTTTAAAATAAATTATTTGATCAAAATGTATTATCAGTTTGCTTATATTAGATAAAAATATTATGAATAATTTAAATAATTACCATTGATTTTTGAAGATATAAAAATATAAGTATAAAAAGTCAAAATCAGAATTTATTGACTTAAGACTGATGAATTATTTGGAATTTTCTAAAGCTTCTCCAAGGAAGTTTTTGTAATGACAAAGCATTAATACATTCAATACGTATTAGCCACTGTATAATTACAAAAAAAAAATACTTATCACCACTTTTAGCATTTTCAGGTAAGGAGTAAATTATCCTGCTTTATCATATTTGACTTAGTGGCATTTGCAAGCCAAAGGTTTGTGTGCTTGGTGTGCTTCTAAACTCTCTACTGGACAATGTAAAGTTCTGTCATATAGAAAGTAAATGGTCATACAGGTTGAATAAATAAATAAATAAATAAATAAATGCAAGCAAAAGATAGCGGTACATGGCTTAAAACTCTATAGATGATTTTTTGAAAAGATAAAAAGAAATATCTTGAATAGCAGTTTAATGAGCATTACAGTTCATCGATAGCTAATAACAAATAAGGTCTAGATATAATGTAAGTGGTGATATGCAAATTTAATCTTAACATATCTTTAAAGCATTAGCTATGGCACTTCCTGACATTTTGTCAATACTGAACTGCCATGGCCTTTATAAGGTAGGAGAAATGCTATTATATTGTTAATACGGAAGAACAGAAACATATTTTAATTCATTTTATTTTCATAATATGTGTATGCAGATGAATATACAGTTTTAAACCATCAAGGCTTATAATGTGGATATTATTCCCTTGACCTTTGTTCAATGAAACTACAGTAACTCTTCTATAATACTTTCTCACTTGTTTTCTAAACCTACTCAATCACACTTGCTAGCAAGGAAAAGTTAGTCTTCTGCCTTTGGCAGAAATGATATTTCAAATAAAAACAATTCAATTTCTTGTGTGGCACATTTGATTCCCTATTTGTTTTAAGTGCAAATAGCGCCATCCTTTGTATTAGCACTGTGCTTAGTCTTCACTAGATTAGACTGTACATTGGAGACAAAAAAAAGCAATGAATTAAACTGTCTAGATTTTTAAAAATAAGAATACCACTGTTAATTAAAGTAAGATTACAGGAATCAGCTGGGTTTCCCCCCACAATCCCAGAAGAAAGCCACAACAGAGGATAAGCAGTGCCCTCTAGTGTAATTTACAGCAGATACAAATCTGAATAAAGGTAAGCATCATCTCAGGCTCTTTAATGAGAAATACATTGCAAGGATGTTTATATACCAACAGACACATTGTAAATAATTATTAATCACAAACATTAATAATCAAATTATACTATGTTATATCCACTGCCTAGTAGGTATACTCAGTACCCGTAAACATTGTACACATACACTTTCTCTCAAAAAGTCTGACATGGCCAAGATGTCTTTAATGTTGCAGGCAGCTTAGGGGGAAAAAAACATTTCCACACAGAATAGCAGGCCATGCATGAAAGCGGGTGTCAGAAAACCCAGCAGAATCACTCACTGTGAAGATGTCTAATAGGGATTGCTGAATACACAATATAGGCAGCAGGGACTGAATGACTAAATTGGAGCGACCTGAAGGTAATACGAAAGGTTTGAATCAACCAGGTCCATACACTGTAATTAAACCTATGGTGAATGTCTGATTCTTCCTTTTCTTTTATTAAATGGAAGGTAGTTTTAATTTATTGGGTATGATGACACCATTCTTATAATTGTGGTTCATCAGTAATCTTTTTAAGTTCACTTTTAAAAAGTACTAAAAGGGAGGACTCATATTGCTTTTCTGTATCTTCTCAAGGCAACTAATAGTATGAACAAATTTTACTATAAATTTGGAACAAGCTCGATGTATTGAAAATTTCAGAAGACAAGATTAAAAGTATAATGCAACTAATGGCAACAGATATCCCTCCCCCCAAACCAAGTTAAGAACAAACACATTGTGAATGAACAGTCGCATTTATTATGTTTCAAGTATACCACAAATAAATACAAAATCTGCTGTTGTATTATTTATTTATTTATTTAAATTTATTGTCTGCCCAACTCTAATATGTAAGGCAAATAAAACTGAAATAAATGTGTTATAAATGGCTTTACAGCTTGTTTTCCATGTAAATAATTAATGTATTCATAGCTCTGCATTTTAATGGTGATAAACCTTTAGCTCCATGTGTATTTTAATTTAACATTTTTAGCGCAAGAAATTAAAAGAACAGATATGGGGGATCAGACTGACAATACCTATGTATTAAGATTCTACAGTTATTATAAAATGCTGGAGGAAATGTTACTTGGCTGATATTCGGTAAATCTCCACTAAATAAAAAATATATATGCAAATAGATAATTAAGATACCCATAATATAGTTCTTTAGACAGGCAAAATAAAATTCAAAAACGCAACTAACAGGTATTTGGAAACATGGGCTATTCAAATAGTGTCCTTAGGGAACTGGGAAGACCCCAGCTCCACAATGACTGCACACTTTATAAAAAGTACATACGACTACATATTTCATGAAGCTCTTTGAAAATTTCAAAAGATTTTATTTTTAGCTACTCCTGTTTTAAGTCATTTTAGAAGAATTAATTCTATGGTTTCTTTTTCTGTTGCATAAAGTCCACAGCCAGGGCTAATGTATTTTCTGTTAATCTTTTAAGATAAATTGTAATAACTTACCTTTGTTATTCCATTCCTTCACTCAAATTCTTGAATCACTAACTTAACATTGCATATGTATATGAAGTGAAGATAAGATCCACAAAGCAGCTTCTGTTCCATCTACTAACTCATGCTTACAAATTACCTGCTTATATCCCATTTACAAAACGCCAGGTAAAGAAGTTACTATCCTAAAGCAGACTTGAAAAACAGTGCTAAAGTACATAATAGAATTAGAAAGCTAGATGTGCTGAAAAAATAAGCTATATATGCCCACTCTTCTTTCTACCATCAGAAGAATAATGAACTGCTAATTTCTTCAGCATGCTAGTTTTAATCAAATTGAATGGAGTCTCACATAATCATCCTTTTGCTTTGTGATCCACTATTGCTTTGAGGAATTCTAAGAAAACAAAATAAGCCTAAATTTACATATGTTAAATTTCTTAAAGTATTGGGAGTACCACAAACAGAAAAGCACATTCTGGGAGTAAGGACTTGATACAATTTTGTTTAAGAAGTTGCTTGATTGTCAAGTTGATAAATACATGCAATTATTTTTGTTAGCTATAATACAAAGAAATTAATAAAGAATAAAACATTACAAATGAAACAGCAGGCAAAGATTATTAATTATATATCATGAGGGTTAGTTAAACCCCAAAAGAAAACTGTCCCTTTAGGGCTAAATAAGTTTATTTATTTGATATAAAAGAGTGTTGCATTTTGATTTCAGAGGAGGTGAGAAATTTGCTCATATTATATTGTAAAAATATAGTTAGCACTGTTGAGAATTATGAACACAAAGTTTCACTGGGGATGCAGCTGGAATGCATTAAAATTAGAACATAGCTTTGTGTAAAGGCAAAGACAACTTCTGTGTTAAGGTTAACAAAGAGTTTTTGCTTTTATAAAAATGACAGTATGATTTATGGTTAAATGTTCAAATAATTTTAGATATATAATCCATAATGTGTTGGAAACAAATAAATCTATACAAAAAGATATGAAACTAATGATGGTAGCAAATGGGAAATAATGTTACTAATAATTATAAACAGATATTTGAAGCAATCTGAACACTACATAGTTTTTAATTCTAAGCACTAAAAGTTACTAAGTAATATATTTAGTAAAAAAATAGAATAAAATAAAATTTTAATTATATAAAGAAAATGTATTCTTTATACTAACAATTTAAATGTATTGGATGTACTACAGTTTATTAATTTTATACAAACTATCATATAGCAAAATAATGATCTAGCTGTTTGTATCTTATTCAAAATATTGTGCTCATAAATAACTTGACAAGCTTGACTTGTAACTCAGCATTTCAGCAATATAAAACTGAGACCGCTACTAAACTACATCTAATTTTGTGCATTACTGTTATTGTTTCTGATACTTTACAATGCACATATACTTGAAATAATTAATTATCACAGAATTAGTCAGTTGTTAATTTATTTGTAGACTGGGTAAAGGAATACTAGTGTAACATTTTCCATCTTAAAGATTTATAATGTATCAGTATCTTGCTATGGGTAATCTGTGAGAACCATAGCTAGCTAAAATAAATATATAATAGAGTATTAAGTAGCACTTTACCATAGCAGCGAAACTCTAAATATAACTTTTAGATTAACTGTAAATTAAAGTTAAAATGCCTTTATTAATGATATGAAAACTACTTGAATTAAAATATAGAAATATAAGCTAGGCTAAATTTATAGAAAAATTCAAGTAAACTAAGTGTAATGTACCCTTTAGGAAGAAAAAAAATCCAATATATGATGAAACTCTAGCTGTAATGTTATTAAAATACAAACAGCATGCAACCCTATTCCCTATATTTCTCTTTATATTAATCAAGAGACTTAACATTGAATGTGATTGACAAAGCAGCTGCTAGTGGATAGAAAACACTTATTATGGCAATAAGACAATCAGCCACAACTGTCTGACTGCAAGGCACAGAACATTCTTTTTTACTAAGTTAATAATACCTCAAACAGACTTTTTTTACCATTATGAAAATGTGTAGAAAGATGCGCCCTGTAGAAAACTTTCAATGTTTTACATGTTACAAAACTTCAAGAACCAACTCCTTTTAAGTTCTAAGATTAACAGGACCTTCAGAGACTGCAGACATAATACTAGTGATAGTTTATTTTATTTCATTTATCTTATTTCATTCATTTTTTATGCAAACGAGAGTATTGTAGGCTTTCTCTGAAAGTTCCTTTCCATAACCTAGTAGCTGCTATTTAACCATGAATATTTTCACTTAAATAAATATCCAGATAGTTGCCAAGCTTGATTATGACAGCTACTATAGTTAGCATATTTATGATAACTAAAGCTTGACCCTACTTATTGGATCTCTCTTACCCTCTTACTTATTGTCTAGTAAGAGGTGATTTACAGCAATTTGTATGGAAAAGGACACAGTTCTTTACCAGCTTCCTAACCATAGTTAAGTAGTAAACATCACCATTAATATGTTTACTGTAGCATATGGAAGTGACAAACTTTAATGCATACAAAATTCAATCTATATATATATTAGTTTGAATGTATCGTGTGCAACCTGCATTTTATTAATTTGAAAGTTCTGAGGTAACAGTGAATGAAAAATTAACATAATTCATATATTAATATGAAGTTCATATTCATATGAAACATTGCAGTTATATAAATAGTTACTTCTCTTAACAAATAGATAATTTTCAAAGTATTTCTCAAAAACAAAGCATGGTCTAGATAACAGACATCAAATGCAGAATACTTTAAAATATTTATTTTAATGTACTTTATTTAGGTTTTGTTCTTTACTTGGGGACTTAGCAGACTACATATCCTACCATATATTTATGAGATCCTAGTGTTGTCATAGAATGCAATACTCTTACCTAAACGGCTGCATTTTTTGTATTATAATAGTATGGGTTGACCATTGTTCTCAAACAGAAATTTCCCTTTGGAAAAAAAACATGCTCCAAGTTAATTAATTCATGACATTGATTAAATACTGAAGAACTATATTAGATAAGGAGAAATAAAAATTAATCTATTGTGCCAATTACTTATTCATATTTGGCATATAATAACCGCTAAATAGTTGATCAATACTTCTAATATGTCAATTATTTTTCTTTTTATGGGCACCTGAAACTAGCTTCTATTACAAAATACTGCAAAATATTCTTGCACATTCATTTACCAGTGCAGGAGAACTGTCAGCAGTTACTACAAATAAGAAACGCAGATGCAGTTTTCATATACAACTCACAGGTCAATGTATTCTCTTATTTTAATAATGGCTTTTCCTATTACATTCATTATTCATATAGAAAAGAGGATAGGCACTTTTTAGGTATTATATTGCTTTCTTGAGGAATATGAGCATTGTGACTTTGAAAGGCCATTTTCTAAAGATCCTAACAGCCAAATGACATCTTGGGAAATGTTATGCTCATGGTGTATTTGCATAATAATGAAGGTATCGTACATATAAGGCCTGAACTGCACTTACCCAAATTTTTATTTAAATAGTGAGAATTCTTTCTATTCCTAAAACAGGGTACCCTCTAAAATAAAATCCATTACTTGTTCCAAAAAGATGAGCCAAAACTAGACTATGGATAACATATAAATTCTTTGATGGAGATTTATAGCCTACTTTTCATGCCTATTGTGAGCATAAAACAGCCAACCATAAGGTATTTTCTAAATTGAGAATTAGATGCATGCATTTCTTCATGTTTCAATGTATACATTTGAAAAGTCTTCAGTTTTGTTTGAATGAGGAATTTTAGGTGATATAACATGAACAATATTTTAATCATAGCATAAAAAAATCAAAGCAATCTCAAACATCATGTATCATAAAACAGAAAAATTAAAAGGCATGGTTTTACTTCACATTTACAATTCAATGGCTTCTAAAGGATTCTAGGTTCTGTCATGTCTGAATATTATCTATTGAATTAAAACAAAAGCCCCTGTGATTAATTATATTGTTTGTTTTGTTTATACATACTTTTAAATGATACTAAAACATTTAAATACTCTGTAAAACATTTTAGGAAGAGAATCTGAGTGCAAACATGGAATCTGGTTTTCAATAATTTTAAGATTAGAAAATGTGAAGATAATTTTATAATCAGGAGGGAACTATATGGTGGCATGGATGCTATATTGGTGTAGTAATCTATAATATCATAACAAATTTCATGACACATCAGTTTCTTGTTTTTTCAGTATTAGGAACAGCTGTGCCAAAATGAATAAAACTCCAGTTCCGATTCTTTTGAACAAATATTATTTTTACATATCATTGCTTAAATGTTGTTATACAAAACATTCACGTATAGTAATTCATGGAATATATTTCACTGATATAGTGGGATTACTCTGGAGTAAATATTTAAATACGAATGCAAGAAAATTTATGTCAATTAATTCTGGGGCAAGATTTCAGTATAAATCTTAAATATAGAAAAATAACACTTAAAATATGTTCTTATTCTATCAAGTATATAGTTAACTTTCTGATTCATTTTATAACCATATACCGGTATTACTGACATTCTATTGAATTTTATACATCAGCACTATATGCTGAAGCCAATTTAAAGTAATATTTCAAACTAAAGAATAATGTTACCAAGGGATTTAAAAGCTTAGGTTCACACCCCGACATAAAAAGATGTATGTATAGGTTTCTAAATGTTTAAAAAGGATGCAGCCTTTTTTTCCTAGAAGGCAAATACATTACTTCAAAATAAAATAGAAATGAGAAAGTGGTATATGTCCTGACAACAAAATAGATTTTTTTTCAAACTAAATAAGAATATAGTACACTAAACTGAAGAAAGCTATCTAAAAATAGAGATAGATGTTCTATAAACAGGAAAAAAAACACTGTACTCAAAAAGAATGTTGGAATAAAATTGAGACATCTGCAGTAAAGTTTTACCTTCTCCCTAGAATATTTGAGATGAACTCAGTATAACACTCTCTTCCAAGAAAAGGCAAAGTGATCAATGCAAGAACACATCAGACTCTCTTGGACAGGCCAATCAATGCAAGAAAGAACCTTGCCCAGGGCCTTATGCAAATAGAAGCACGTCCTACACCTAGGGAGGGAACATGCGCACTAGATCAATGGAATCTGAAAAACCTTACAGCTATACCAGCCTCAGACAGTAAATATATAATGATGACTCCTTCATGTTTTAGCTGAACTTTTAAACTAGTTACTTTCCCCAGCTAGGTGAAAACGACTGTAGAGATCTATATTTGACAAGTTCAGTTCAAACTTTAAAAAATAACGATGAACTTTCATTACTCTTAGCCTCAGCAAGGCTGAGATGTATTTTTTTTTAAATAAAAATGATTAGGATTTAAATTGTATGGTTTTTCTTACACCCTACATTTAAAATAAATTAAATCTTTAATTCTGTTGGAAATGTACATCCCTTACACTGTGGATAGGAACTACATAACCTCAATTATATAGGATTTTTTCACTAAGATCTTACATACAAGAAATTATATTGTTTATTTCTTAAATTTTTAAACACAGCATGATTTATTAAACATGTTTGCAAATTGGTTTCTATTTCCAATTGTAAAGTATATGCATTTCTGCAGAAATATAAATTCAAATGTAGAATTCATTGAAAAGAATAGGGGAAATACTAAGATAGCAAACTTGCTTTGAAGACTTCTGAACAGTGACTTTCAAATTGTAATTTGGATAAAAACCCTAGGAGAAATAATTTAACATAGAATCAACATTTATAAATTTCACAGAATGGACACTCATAGCAATTGAATTGCTGTTATATAGCATGGTGTTAAATTACGTAACATCATAACACAAGTATACTCAAGCAAAGAAGGCAGCAACTAGCCTAACATTATGGTTTAAAAGATCATTCAAATGGTGGAGATAATGAAAAACCAATTTTTAGAATCTGCACCGTGTTCAAACACTGAACAAGTCTGTTCCAATATCTGTCAGATTTCTCCTCATCCTGTCCTCTTCATCACTGCTCACTTCATAGAAAATCACTGCTCTATCAGGAACTATAGCTATGGGATGCTCCCTGGCTGGTTATGCCTGAAAGTATTCTGCAGCTGACATAGTAAGCTGAAAATAAATGTCCAGCTGCTGTTTCCAAACACACTGTTCAGGAGAGGACCAGTTAATGCAAATGAGCACTTCCAACAGTGATCCAGTCTTGTGCTATGCCATGTCTGGTGCACCTACATGTACATGCATGCCACCACAAGTTACTATGAATGGTTAGTATGCTTGCTCATCTGCATGATATTTTAGTGCATCCACCTAATTTCTTCTGCCAGTTAAGAATGGCTAAATAACAGCAGAAAGTCCTTTTATGTTATGTTTATATTTGTAACAATATACAAACCAGAGACTATTGTTGGTTAAAAGTCATGGTTTGTTTTGTACCTATTTTCAAGTAAATTCTGCAAGTCTAAATAAACAACACATAGACCTAGTTATTGTGATTTGCTTTATATTTCTATTGCTAAAAGGATCCAAGCTAGTGACCATACTGAATGCCAGGTTTTGAAGAGAAGGGAGCCTGCCTATAAGCTCCCTGTTCCCTCTTTTCCTTTCATGAATTATTGTATAATATTAAGCACTTGGCATTCCATTTTGTTTAATTTTAACCAAATACAACCTTCTTTTGCCGAAGTTATTTTAATTTCTACCATGTCTGTGACATAAAAAACATTTCAGAAGAAAATTAGAGAAGCGCACATCATAACAATGTTTTTGTTTGTTTGATGTATTTGTCTGGCAGCTTATCCTGCATTTTTACCAAGCCAGCATTTAGGATTTTTAAAAATGTATTTATATGTTAAATGAGAGATAACAAGTAGCATTTGCACTATCACTAGCAACCTTTTAAAAATTATTTCAGTTAAAAACTCCTATTAGCAAAATCTCTGAATATATTTTATGAGCCAGTTTTGTATAATGATTAAGGCATCAAGTTAGAAGTTGGGAGATTTTGAGTATTAGTACCACTTAGACACAAAGCCAGCTGGTGACCTTGGGCCTGTCAGTCTCTCTCAACCTTAGGAAGGCAGCCATGGCAAACCACTTCTGTAATCTTGCCAAGAAAACTGCAGGGACTTGTCTAGAGTCTAGACAATCACCAGGAGTCAACACTGACTGGAAGGCATAAAGAAGCCCAATATATTTTATATGTGGGCCAGTATGGAACACTTATTGTAGTGATTTCTTAAAATAATAGATTCTTTTTCACAAAAGCTTAATTACTCATGTTCTCTAATAAGCATGTGTGTATATGTACCCGCATAATTTCGTATCAGTACAATCAGTGACAATTCTGGATTACCTCTCTGATATTCTCATTACCTTTGCAGCCTTATTTATATTTCACTTCACTGAGCTTACCTGCTATCCTGTCAATGGCAGATAGTCCTTACTTAACTGCCCTGTTTAGCGACCTTTCAAAATTACAACGAAGCTGAAAAGGGTAATTTTATGACCAGTGCTCACATACATGACCATCACAGCATTCCCGCATCATGTGATTGAAACGTGGGCACTTTGCAACTGGCAGGCATTTATGACAGTTATAGCATGCCATGGAGACACAACTGCCATTAGAACACTTCAAAAGTGGCTTCTGGCAAACCAACAAAATCAACAGAGAAGCCAGTAGTAAAAGAAGTCACGATCATAGCGCTTAATGACTGCAGCAGAATTAATGTCAACATGTCCAGCACAATATCATGATGCTTCACTTAACAACTTAGCAATAGAGTTGCTGGTCACAATTGTTTGGGCCTCCTGTACCTCTCAAAAAGGAAGTGAAAATGGATTGTTCAGTGACTCTATCATTGGAATCAAACAAGAAAGAACCGTACATATGTAATATATGAAATTGCAGCTTCATGGTCTCATTTGGTAACGGTGCTAGGCCTCGTGTTACTATTCAGGAATGATCCCATCTGGTTGTAAGGAAATGAGAAGCATTTGTTCCCTGTTTCGAATTAACTCTGACTTCTCTTTATATGCAAACTGAGTGAAATTATGATTAATTTTAATTATGATTTGTCCAAATGGGTCAATGTAAAAGTACAGCTTACAGTAATTCACTCATATTGCTGGAGAAAATATGAGAAAGCCTATTTAGCCTAAATATTATTCATGCTTATTTCTGCATGCTGGTTTTTGGTTTAACAGTGACATATAGAAAACTATCATTAGCCTTGTTCAGAAGTTAACAGACTGTATCCCGGTGCAATCCTCCTTCTGGATGGCAGCTCCATCATTGCTTAGTTATTTGCAAGTATAGGTGATAACCTAAGCTGTATTGGATCATGGCTGATGTGTGATGGTTCAGAATGAAGAAGCTCTCTCACATGTACATTTGCATAGAATTATTTTGGTATTACCATGTCTTATAATATTATTTTAATAATTAATAATATTAACCTTAAGTACACATGAAGTTGAAACTCCGGTCCAAGAGTAATGCAAAATATATTTGTAAAAATGGAAGATCAGAGAATTAGAGATCAGTTCTGCCTTCAATACTGGAGAACAGATTATAAAAAAGTGAGTAAATTGTAAGCAAGGAATACAGTACCTAAAATAATGGTATTTAAGTATTTGTTATATTTTTTGTCATACAGGATAGAACTACAACCAATAGGATAAAACTATAAGGAGGTAGATAATAGTCTACATGTTAGCAGGCTCTTCCTCTCTGTATGAGATGTCAGCCAGTGAAATAGGTTGTGACAAAAATGGTAAGATATCCTTCATTGGAGTCTGAATGTTTAATGGATCCTGCCGTGAGCAGAGCATGATCTCTTAAGGTTTTCGTCCACAGACCCATAATATTGTGAATCTATCCAACCACACATTCAGCTACTGTAAAGAGTCAATTCTTGCATAAGGCTTATCCTTTTAATTCAGTAAATTGCTCCCCCCATTATCTATCTATCTATCTATCTATCTATCTATCTATCTATCTATCTATCTATCTATCTATCTATCTATCT